>CAUYON010042586.1:0-61666 GCA_963573935.1 Arctocebus calabarensis
TTTTGGAAAGATATTTGGAGAATACTTAGAGATCTAAAAATAGATCTGCCATTCGATCCTATAATTCCTTTATTGGGTATATATCCTGAAGACCAAAAATCACATCATAATAAAGATATTTGTACCAGAATGTTTATTGAAGCCCAATTCATAATTGCTAAGTCGTGGAAGAAGCCCAAATGCCCGTCAACCCACGAATGGATTAATAAATTGTGGTACATGTATACCATGGAATACTATGCAGCCTTAAAGAAAGATGGAGACTACCTCTTTTGTGTTTACATGGATGGAGCTGGAACATATTCTTCTTAGCAAAGTATCCAATGTACTCAGCCCTAATATGAAGTTAATTTACAGCTTTCATATGAAGGCTAAAACCCAATTACAGCACAGGAATACAGGGAAAGGGGAAAGGGAGGGGAGGGGGGGAGGATGGGTGGAGGGAGGGCAATTAGTGGGAACACACCTACGGTGCATCTTAGCAGGGTACTGGTGAAACTTATTAAAGGTAGAGTATCAATGTCTTTATATAGCGATCAAGAAAATGCCATGAAGGCTATCTATAACAGTACGATCAAAATATTTCTGAATGTATATGAAGCACATTGTGCCCTATGATTGCACCAATGTACATAATTAAGATTCAATAAAATTATTCAAAAAAAAATCAGTTAACAAAAGGCAGTGAGTTCACTGGATCCTTTTGGATTCTGACGGTCCATTTACATAAGCTTCAAATGAAAAGTGAGCCAGCACACGGTTGAGACACCAACACTCCTAGGCAGTGTTTGCTATGCCCAAACAATCTGATATTCCTTAATTATCCATGCATTTCAATTAATGAACACAACTAGCCACAATCATCATTTTTTAAATGTGTGTTCCAAAAGATCCCTTAACTCACCCTTTGAATAATCACAATTATCATTGTGCTCTATACTTGGTAAGTACTCGTGATATCTGAAATTGGGTTTTTTGTTGTTGTTTTTTTTTTTTAGAGACAGAGTTTCACTTTATCACCCTCAGTAGAGTGCTGTGGCGTCACACACCTCACAGCAGCCTCCAACTCCTGGGCTCAGGCGATTCTCTTGCCTCAGCCTAACGAGTAGCTGGGACTCCAGGAGCCCAGCCATGATGCCCGGCTATTTTTTTGTTGCAGTTTGGCCAGGGCCAGGTTTGAACCTGCCACCCTTGGTATATGGGGCCGGCGCCCTACTCACTGAGCCACAGGCACCGCCCTGGATTTGTTTTTAATGCACTGCAAATCTCTGCAGTCTACTCTGAGTATGTATCTAAATTTGCTTAATACTACATACCATGGTCTAATGTTTCTGTCACTCCAAAATTCACATGTTGAAACCTAACCCCCACAGTGACACTGATAATAGGTGGGGTTTGGGGAAGGTAATTAAGTCATGAGGGTTCTGCCTTGTAAGTGAGTTTAGCACCCTAAAAGACCTGAAGGAGCCTATTTGCCTTTTCTGCTTCATCCATCACATGAGGACACATGGAAAGTGCTATGTATGAGGAATAGTCCCTCAACAAGCTCTGGATCTCATGATATTTTAATCTTGGTCTTCGCAGCTTCTAAAACTATGACAAATAAATTTCTCTTCTTTATAAATTACCTAGTCTAAGATAGTTTGCTATAGCAGTGCTATATGTATATATAAAAAGAGAGAGACAGAGACAGCGACAGAGAGAGTGACAGTGAGAGCATCAACCATGTGCCCAGCATGGCGCTTAGCTGTGGAGTGACACCATGATGAGCAAAGTAGACCAGACCCATCCTCACGGAACTTAGAGCTCAAAGAAAAGATGATCAAGAAACAAATAACTTTTGACTACAAAGTGAGAAATGGAATGAAAGAAACAAACAGGATGCCAAGACAGAGAAATGGAAGAAGAGCAAACCATTTTGGTGGAGTCATCAAGAAAGGGGGAGGACATACAGCAAAGTAAGCAGGAAGAAGCCCTCAAAGGAGTGGCAGAAAGCATACTCAAATCCAGACTAGCAAAGGGCGTACTCAGACAAGAAACTGAGTAATGCTGTGGCTCAAGGGCAGAGTGAGGGTAAGAGCTGCCCTAGTTAAGCTAGAAGCAGTATGTGGGAGTCTTAACTAGCCAGCCCTTAAGGTAATCCAGGCAAAGCCTGATAGCAACTTAAGCTAATATAATAGAGTGCAGAGAGAGAAAAGTGAACAGATGGGAAATATATTTTCCAGATAGAAACCATCAGACTTGGTAATATGAAAGTTAAAGGAAAGGGAAGAAATCAAAGATGTCTCCCAAGCATCAGACTTGAAGATTGGGGTATTTAGCTTAACAGACATGCAAATTCATGGTCAGTTTCTTTTCTAAGAGATAGGGTCTTGCTCTGTTGCCCAGGCTTCAGAGAATGATTATAGCTCACTGCAGCCTCAAACTCCTGCACTTCAGCAATCCTCCCCACTCAGTATCCTGAGTAGCTGGGACTACAGGTGCACAACACCATGCCCAGCTAATTGTTTTTGAAATTTTTTAGAGACACTGGGTCTTAACTATGTTTCCCAGGCTAGTCTCAAATTCTCGGTCTCAAGTGATCCTCCCACCTCAGCCTCGGAGATTATAGCCCTCAGCCACATGCCTCACCCATGGACAGATGTTAAACAAGGGAATGACATTATCTAATTTAACATCTAAAAGGCTTACTCTGTCCTGATTTAAACAAACATACTATTAAAAAATAAATTATCAGACAGGTTCTAAAGTTGACAGTCCTTGCAAGAAATAAATTGAAAAAATAAAAAAATAAATAAGACAGGAAAATTTGAACACTGACAGATTATTTGATGAATATTATTGCTTTTTATGTGTGATAGTCTGTGGAGTTTTCAAAAAAGAGACCTTTGCAAAGTAAAATACAGATAAAATGACATCATGTAAAGCATACAGATTAGATAACAGTTCTTTATCAATGTTAATTTCCTGCCTTGATATCTCAGTGGTCATATGTAAGAGAATGTCTTTGTTTTGGGGAAATATAAATAACCTAAAATATATACTTAGAGGTGGAAATTATCAAGTCCAGAATTTGATTCCAAATAACCTAGATTGAGTTTATCGATGAAAAAAGATTGGCCCTGAGATGATAACTATTGAAGTTGAATGATGAGTATATCAGAGTCAAGTTTATTATCCTCTTTACTTTTCATAGATGTTCAAAACTGCTCATATTACAATTCTTTTAGGAAAAAAGATAACTTGGACTACTATGTGGAGAACGAGTGGGATACACTTGGAAAGGTGGAGAGAGTGAGAACAAAGGAAGCAGGAAAACACATCAGGCAATAGCCAGCTCTTAAAGTAGTCCAGGCAAAGTCTGACAACAACTTAAGCTAATACAGTAGAGTACCGAAAGAGAAAAGTGAACAGATGGGAAATGTGTTTTCCAGGTAGAAACCATCAGACTTGGTGATGTAAGTCAAAGGAAGGGGAAGGAATCAAAGATGTCTCCCCAGCATCAGACTTAAACAAGCAGGTAGGCAGTGGGTAGATAGTTACAGAAAAGGAAAAAGTTTCAGACAGATGAGAAAGATGGATGCCAAGAGTTCAGTTTGGGACATGTATAAAGTGTTTGTGAAACACCCACATGTATGAACAGATAAGCAATCATTGGACCTATTTTGCAGTTCAGCCATCAAAACAGCCCAAAGACAGAGCAGCGCAGAGTAGTTGCTGCGTCCAGAAGGTTAGTGATGGAGGACGGAAAGAACTCAGCCCAGGGCAGGGTCCTTCTGGCTTTCTGACACAAGCTGGGCATTGCAACATGGGGCTGATGGAGGTCAGAGACGCTCTGAGCCTGCAGAGAGACAACCACAACAGCAAAGGGCCTACCCGTAGGGGTTCATACATCACTTATTTTGCCACCATCAACATCCTGGCCATCACCAAAGTCGTCCATCTCTGCTGGGCCTCCGTGGTAATGAGATAAGCAGACCAAAAGGTTGCTAAAGAGTTTTCTTTCAGAAACTTTCCTTCAAGCAGCTATGAAACAGCTTGCCATTCCTTATAGTGAAAGAAAGCATTTATAGGATCTATGTCTTAAGACACACACACACATACATCCTCCCTCCCACATGACCTTATATAAGGAACTTCACATTTTGGAAGGTCCAAACACAATAAGACCATTAAGTAGACAAAACAGTACAAAGACGAAACAAAAACACATAAGGATTTCAATATAAGGATAAATTCAAAATTTTAACAAGATGCTATGGAATATGAGAGACCATTGCTAACAACCTATTAAACCTGCATCTGTGTGAACAGTCTTTGTACACCAATTTGTTCCTCCAGACTTCCCTAATCTACCATGAAAAGAAAATCTTGATAAACTAGGACCCTACCAGGCTTCTCAGTTAAATTTTTGTCCCATTACCTACTGTGGTTTTTATGAGAAATAGATTAATCAAAAATACCACCAAGCCAAGATGATTCCAAGTGGTTAATCTATTCTCCCACTCACTAAGGCCAGGAATCCTCCATGACCCAACTTCCCTTGAACCCACAGCCCCAGTAGTGTTCCATGCCCACTGCACTGTCCTCAGAGCTGTCCATCCAGCACATCCCATCTCTGAGCCTCTGCACCAGCTCCACCAGCAGAAATCCCACCTTTCCTTTAAAACCCAAGCAAAAGCCAGCTGCCCCTACCTTCCAACCAGAAGAGAGCGCTCTTTTGGAACTCCCAAACACTGCGTTTAATCATGTGTCATGTCACAGGTAATTTACAAACAGACTTTTATTAAACCCACCATTATGTTGTCACAAATGGCAAATGGGCACAAACACTGAGAGAAAAGGATGCTATCATCAGAGAACCAAGAAACACAAACAGCATGGAACTGTCAAATTAGAAGCAAGAGACCACTGCACAGCTAATCTGGAACTGCACATTATTTATGGAATATTTCTGTATATCATGAGATGGATCTCATTTACAGTCCCTCCCTAAGAGGGCCTTATGCCAAGCAGGTCATAAAGTTCACAAAGCATTTTAATTATTTTTTTTTTTAAATGATCAATGTGTCACTATTTTTAATCTCTAATTTTTCCTCCACTTCTAAATGGTAGAGATTTCTATATGATCTACCAGTCTGCAAAACTAACAATTTCTAAAAATATTGGAAAAATTGTTACCACAAAGATCCAGAGGTAGGAAAATCTGTTTGTGTTAGCAAATCCATTAGGCAGAAAAGGAAAGTAGCTTTGTTCATGGAAACAATTTAAGGCCTCCCTCAACTATTAGTATGAATCTTTTCACTGGGAATTGGAGAGAAAACATTTTCTGGAAGAAATTGATCATCAGGTTGGCAAGAGGATCACATCTTGACATGGAGAGACTGAAGTACTGCTCTCTGCCCTAGAAACATAAAACCAAAATGTGTGGTTCAATCAGAGTAAAGAAAAAGAGCTTTACTGAGTTAATTTACAAAAAGCACCACAAATTTAAGAGAGGATGAAAGAAAAATATTGAAAAAATGCTGAAATCAGGACAAAGGAAAAGCTCAATAAAAATAATCCAATAAAACCAGATGCAGTGGCTCATGCCTATAATCCTAGCATTCTTGGAAGCCAAAGGGGGAGGATCTCTTGAGCTCAAGGAGTTCAAGACCAGCCTATGCAAGAGCAAGACCCCGTCTCTACTAAAAATAGAAAAATTACCCAGACATTGCAACAGGAGCCTATAGTCCAGGCTACTCAGGAGGCTGAGGCAGGAGTATCACTTGAACACAGGAGTTTGAAGTTGCTATGAGCTAAGCTGATGCTATGACACTCTAGCCTGGGCAACAAAGTGAGACTCTGTCTCAAAAAAAAAAAAAAAATGTTTGAATAAATTTTTACAATTAACATGTATTTATTATCAGAAGCACAAACTATTTTTTAAAATATTAAATATTGTATTATTTCTATAATATTTTAAACCTCAAAGAGATTCAGGAATACAGAAGACAAGCTTAAAACAGAAATACCATACCTATGTTGAGGAAATAAAGGGAACCGTCCGAGTGGGCTTTTCCTCTGAATGAAGTATATTCTATTAGCTTTTTTCTATTTTTTTTTTTTTGAGACAGAGTCTCACTATATCACCCTTGGTAGAGTACCGTGGCGTCACAGCTCACAGCAATCTCAAACTCTTGGGCTTTTAAACCATTATTTTACAATATTTTTAGCCATTGTGAAATTTCCACAGTATATGTGACGAGTCTCTACCTTCTTAAATAGAACATGTTAGATATAATTTAACATTTTTCCAATGTCTCAGACACAGCAATATGAAGATAATTTTCTCCACAGACACTGTGAGCACCTAGAGTGGCGGGGGTATGAATTGGGAAGGGAGGGTTAATAGTATCTTGGCTAGGAGGAGTCTAGATATTTGTTCAACATTATTTCTGGGTGTATCAGTAGGGTGGGTTTTTCTGGATGAAATTAACATTTGCATTAGCAGACTGAGCAGAGCAGGCCGCCCTCCCCAGTGTAAGGTGGGCCTCACCCAATACACTGCAGGCCTGAACAGAAAAAGTAGAGTAAGAAAAGATTTCCTCTCTCTCTCTTCTAACCCTCCCCCACTCTGCCTGTCTTTGATCTGTGACATCAGTCTTTTCCTGCCTTTGGACTTGGACTCAGACTGGAACTCACACCGTTGTCACTTCTGGGTCTCAAGTCTTCGATGGAGAACCAGAAGGGGGATTTCTTAGCTTCCATAATCACCTGAGCCAATCCCTCACAGTGAATCTTCTCCTATACAGACCTGTATCTCTCCAATTGGTTCTATTTTTCCAGAAAACCCAATACATATTTTAAAACAATATTTTAAAATAATGTTTTAAAAGTTAGTAGGATATACTTCATGCACAGAGAAAGCACACTTGAATGGTTCCCTTTATTTCCCCAATATAGGATAGGGTATTCCTATCTATTGCTTACATTACTAAACCTCTTTGAGGTTAAAAATATTGCAGAAATAATATTTTTCCAGAAAACCAAAATAAATTCCAATTAAGAGATATTCCATAATGTGGCCAGCACCTGCAGTCCCAGCTACTTGGGAGGCTGAGGCATAGGGATCACTTGAGCCCAAGAGTTTGAGGTTGCTGTGAGCTACGATGATGCCATGGCACTCATCTCAGGAGACAAAGTGAGATACTGTCTCAAAAAAAAAAAAGGGAGGAAGAGAAGGAGGGAGGGAACTGACAGATAAAAGTAGACACAACGAGGCTCAAGTGGCAATGAAGATAAAATGCTGGATCACTAGAAAGTAAGAAAGTGAAGAGAAAAACTGTAACATAGTTGACAGTAGAATAAAAAAAGTCAATATACACAAGGCTGCCAAAATTCCCCACTTTAAAAGTAAACAAAGCAATTTCTCTAGCAAAGGTAGGATGGACAAATTGAAAAATCTAATATCCAACCTGAAGGGTTTAGTTAATTATATGCAAGATTTTTGCTAAATTAGTAGATTATAACTATTATTGTCATAGGAGGAAAAAATGAGTAACTATGTGAGATGATGGATATGTTAACTTGTTCCACTATAATAACGATTTTACTATATTTACATATTTTATAACATCGTGTCATATAACCTTAAATATACACAATAACACTTATTTGTAAAAAACAAAAAATAATAAGAACACATGAAGGGGTTTATGATAGTCATAAATCAAAAGCATCTCCATCCCAGGAGTCATTTCTGGAAGCTGTTCTGAGAACCAGTCATGCTAATATTAAAACATCTAAAACAGTTGAACAAAAGAGGCAATTTATGCAGACACAGACATATAGATCAAAGGAACAGAAGAGAAAGCTCAGAAACAGAGTGGTATTTTAATCAGCTTATTTGATAAAGGAGGTATCATACATAAATTCTTTCCTTTGTGGACTTAGCAAATAGTCTTAGAACTGTGGGCTACCAATTGGTGTGAGATAGGAATCTAAATTAACTTCCGCTGGGTTAAATTCGGGGCTCTGTTTTCTTGGGGTTTTTCCTATGATTTGATTTTTTTAAACTAACAGGTGTTATAAACTACTCACAGTGCTCTTCATACATCCCAAAGGGAAAGCCACCGTGAGCTCAGAGAAACACAAGCTTAATGCACACTGCTCAGGGGAGCTGTCAGTCACGTCAGCCAGATCTGGCCTGCTCTGCCAGGCCTGCCCCATTCCCGGAGTGTCTGGCATTCTAGCAGCTGTCCCTCCACTGGGGAACTCCCTTCACTGACCCCACAGCCCAGTCCTTCACCACCTGGATTATAGTCTCCCATTACGCCCAAGCTCAGTTCCTGCCAATACCCAGGATGGACAGACAGCCAGGGAGGAGCAGGGCTGAACAATTAGAAGATTTCTAGATGGTGATAACTTGCTAACATTAAACACAATTTTTAAAAAATCATATAAATAGAATGTCTTCCAAACAGCACCGTGTATAAAGGGAAAGGGGCAAAGATTTACTTTACAGTGAAAAACCCTGGCAAACACCACCTCAAGCCAGGTGACCAAGTTCAACATCAACAGTGGCAAGTCACAGTGACATCATGGACCTTTGCTGGGATGTGACAAGAACGGCCCTTTACATCTGTGGTCTTGTTCCCCAAAACACATGACCTCAGTCAGATCATAAGGAAAACAATAAATTCCAATTAAAAGACAGTCTATAAAATAACTGTCAAGGCCATCAAAAGCAAAGAAAGACTGAGAGACTGTCACAATCACAAAAAGCCTCAGGAAACACAACTACTAAATGTAAAGTAGTAACCTGGCTAAGATCCCAAGTCTGAAAAAAGACACTAGGCAAGAAGTAAACAAATCCAAATAATGTATAGACAATAGTTAATAATTATTGATACATCATTAATTGTGACAAAATGTACCAGGCCAACTTAAGAAATTAATGATAGGGAAAAAGAGATGTGGAGTGTATAGGAAATCTCTGTACTGCCTTCACAAAAATTCTATAAATCTGAAACTGTTCCAAAGGAAAAACAATTTTTTATTTATTTATTGTTTTTTTGTAGTTTTTGGCCGGGGCTGGGCTTGAACTCGTCACCTGCGGCATATGGGGCTGGTGCCCTACTCCTTTGAGCCACAGGAGCCACCCAAGAAAAACAATTTTTTAAATCCAAATCACAATTAGGCTTTTAAAAAAAATCATATAAAGGTTCAGTAACATAAACACTATAACTGTACGACAAAATAAAAATTTGTATTCCTAACTAAAGAAAAACAGGCGTCTGGGGACAATTATCTGTAGCATATATAAGAAAAAGTTAGGGTACATATAATTTAAAGTACATTAAGTACATGAAGAAAACGAGAAAAGTTATGGGGGCAAAAGAAGACTACAAGTCATACAAAAGGAAGGGCAACGTGTTAAACAATGACAGTAAAGAAAATTATTAATACTAGAAGTTATTTAAATAGCAAAGCTTTTTTCAAGTAATGCCCAGTGATGATAATGTTTACAGTTAAACCACTTCACCTATATAGTATTTGTAGTCAAGTAAACGGATAGAACTCTTTTGGAAGTGCTGTGAACCGAATTGTGTCCCCTCTTACCTTACTCACACACTCACAAGCTGAAGCTCTAACCCCCAGGGCGATGCTGTTTAAAGATGGGGTTAATTTCCTGGGAAGCTGGTGTGAGGGAGCAGCCCTACCTGCCCCAGGCTCCTCCTAGTAAGCCCCTGCCCTTTCCAGGATGCTGCATTTCTTCCACAGCTGGCCCCATTCTGAGGCCCCCTGGGACATTGCCCTGAGGAGGAAGATCCCTGAGCTTGGGGCTGAAAGACCTCAATGGCCTGCAGTTGTGACCTTGACCTCAGTGTCCATTAAGTTTCTGTCTGTGAAATTACCTGGCAGCAAAGCATGAAAGCTCTGGGGTACCTGAGCCCATAGATTGTAATTCTGAGCCTATGACTTATCTAACCCCCTAACATCTTGGGTAGGTATAATTTCCTGTGGGAGAGAGACTCCTGCAGCTGTGGTACCTGCCCAATGTGGGGGGTTAGCGTGGAGCAGGTACAATTACCATATTCCAGGATAGTCTTTTGCATACAGATATCATTATTGCTTTCTAGAATTATACTTTTAACATACACATAAATAAAAGAATTAAAAACATTTAGATACAGAATTAGAAGTACCCATATATAATGCTCATTTTTCCCTCAAAAATTTGGGCAACAAAGTATACATTATACACAGCAAGATATGGTATATAAAGAGCAATAAACATATTCATCCCTTTAAATGCAGTAATCCATTTGTAACAATACCCTTTGGAAATAATTCAAAAATATGACAAAGCTATATATATGAAAATATTCAATACTTTAAGTTTCTAAACCAGTAACAACCTAAATGTTTAACAATGGAGAAGCAGATCAGTAAATTGTGGTATTCTACTTGATGTAATATGACTTAGTCCTTTAAAATTATTACAAAATCTATATAGCCTATGGTAAATACTTGTAGTAAAATTAAGGACAAATCAAAAGCAAAAATCTACAATATGAGGCTAATAATATAAATACATTCGGACAAGTACTAAAAGATTAACTATAAACAAAATAGTTGGTTGGAAAATGTTTTAATGCAATTAATGTCACAAGAAATAATACTCTAAAATGTATGACAGTAATGTTAGATAGAGCTTTTCTTAAGCATAATCACATTCTAACCTCTTGTAGAGGTGTCCAACCTGTGGCCCATGGGCTACGTGTGAATTTTGTAAGGACTTTTTGCTTATCTGTGGTGGATATCACAAAAATTATGCACAGATCTTTTTCTGCTCTTCAGCCTTCCTTAGTATTTGTGTATGTAATATGTGGCCCAAGATAACTCTTCTTTTTCCAATGTGGCACAGAGAAGCCAAAAGTTTGGACATCTCTGATAGAGAAGGGATTTTTTTCGGACAGTAGCCATTACCGTCTTATTCAAAAAAATGAGAATGAAATACAGTAGACTCTCCATAGCTGACCACCTGCCTACATTGACCACCTCATTAACTTGACCTCATTTTCATAGACCAGATGTGCACCCCATGTACCTATCAGCACAGTGGGCCTAGTTCCTTATGTTGACCACCTCCATATGAAGACCACTTTGTTACAGTCCTTCCTTTGGTGGTCAACTCACAGAGGTTCTACTGCATTTAAATTTTATAATATAAAATATTATAACTGATTGCTCTTTACTATATACTTTTTATTAATTACTTACATAGAGATGGTTTCCAAGGCATCTTCAAAGATGTCCTGGGGGGGAAATAAAAAATACAATGAGTTTCTCAAGAATTCTAACTGTAAAAAAGAAAATGAATTAGGTGTATGAGGGAGAGCAGTTTTGATGGGAGGGTAGAGCCTGCAGTAGAATCACTCAACCCTGATGAACAGTATTGCTTTCACAGGAATCAAACAGATTAAGTTGAGGTTCAATTTTCCTTTTTTCAAATTAAGACTGGTAAAATACTCAGCTGGCAATCCAACTGGGCTAATTTAGAGAATGTGACTTCTTTTATTGGGTAATCTTTCACTCCTCAGGCTTACTCCGCCCAGATACAGAATAAAACAAATAAATAACAGGACTTGGCCAGCGGAGTCTTTCTCCACGGTTAGCTAAGTAAGCCTCCTCTGGGCCTTTTCTCATTAAACTGCACCACCCTCTCAGCTGGACTTTCTGCCACCAGCCTTCCCCAGCTTAATCTGTGCTGCATGGGACGGCCCTGTCCTTCAGGCTCCTGGACCAATCACAAGCTGCGACAGGAGAAACACGCAAACACTCCTGCGCACTCACAAACCCACACACAAACTCCATACTCTAATACACTGATTCACACTCACAAGCACACACGCAACTCACTCAAAAACTCACCAGTACACAACAGCTCCCACGCAGCTGCAAAAATCAAATTTCCTCCTCCAAATTTGGGGTCCACCATACCCCAGGCTAATCTTGAAAGCATCCTTCTCTCTACATGCCAACCACCACCATGACTAGCGACCTCTCCAAAAGCCACCTCACTAGGCTCCCTACTCTCATGCTTACCACCCTTCACTCAATCCTTCACGCAAGTCACAGTTATTCTTTTCTTTCTCTTCTTTGAATAAGTACACATTATTCCCCTGCTCTAGTCCTCTTCCACAGCTTTCCATTGTTCTTAGAATAAACCACACTCCTTCTCGCCATCATTGTCTTCTGTAGGGAAGGTAAAGCCAAGGCCAGCACACAGGTGACCGTGCAACGAATTATGGAGAAGGAGAAAGAATGTGTTCTCCAGAAACCCGAATCTGGCTGTCATAACTAAGCACCAGTACCAGAGACTAGCTCATAGACGTCCCTGGCATCTCTGCTGACTCCACCTGTGCTTCCCTTACCAAGTAAGGGGGTGCAAAGAGAGAGAATGCACCTGGAAGGCCCCTGTGCACACTCCCCTCTCCCCATAAGCCTCAACACAGAGACACTGCAGTACTTACTGAGTGGGCCCCACAAAGGATAACTTGGGGAGCCAACTGTCCACGTAAAGGAGGCAAAGCTAATATTTTCATTTAAACAAGAAATACTCTCATCCCCACTCTCAAAAAAAAGGAAAACAAAAAATCAGGTAAGAGGTTGTCTTTACTTAAGCAACATCTCTCCATTTGTTGAAACAAACGCAGAGAGTTCTCGAAACAAAGCATACTTTGTCTACGAAGGCCAAACAAAAGGTGAAAATTCTTCAGTTTTCAAAGGGGGAAAGGTAAAGAGAACTGAGATTTACTGAGAACCTATAACACGCCACGCCCTTGACAAATGCTATCTAGCTCATTTGCTCCTTCCAATTTACTGCAAGCAAATCCAGTTGTAGGTAATTATCTGCTCAAATAACACAGCTGGTAAGCGAAGGAACTGGAGTTCAATCTTAGGTTTAACTTCGAAGCACAGGAATCGCTGGGCGGGAAGGGGAGAGGATGGGAGGGGCAGGTGGGACATGCTCTTATTGTCCTACTGTGGCACTGTCACCAAGCTCCCTGCCGCAGGATTGATTGACACTTAGTCTAGCAGGGTGTACTTGTGTTTGATTTTGTTGTCTGCTGTCTGATTAGAGCCCAGACACTGTGAAGTTACATATGAACTTACAGACTTCTGAATGGTACATAGAAAATGTTACCTGGAAGATTTTGGATTTGTTGCCCTGTAGGATGTCACCTGGCTTTATTTACAACCTAGCAATCTTAATCTAACATTCTTTTCTTAAGCCTATAAACAAGTAGTTCCTCCAATATCCTTTGAATCAGTTAACAATCTTGCTGGTTTCCTCGTTGGTGAGTGAAATAAAATTTTGACATGTTCGTTTATCTTCACAAGAGTCAGATTTCCAATTTGGGGAAGTGATAAGTGGAAAAGCAACAACCCACTCTCCGCCTGGCTGCCTGGGATTGCGGCCTCCCAGCTCCCTGCGAGCGCGGATGTGGTTTCCACCTGGAGGGTGAGCTGCCAAAAGGCAAAGACACGGTCTGCTCCCACCTCCCACACCATCTCCCCGCCACAGTGGCTGCCCCTTCCTTCCTGCTAGTGCCTCGGGGAGCTCCTTTCCTCTGCGGGATTCCCAACTGGACCCTTGGGCTTGGCCCTTGATCTACAACTGCCCATTCCACGTCAGTCTCCAGCACCAAGTGCACCGCACACATTTCAGGAGCGAACTCCATGTTCCTCCCTGCAGTCTCCTCGCTTCCCCAGAGTCACCATCCACTTCCCAGAGCTACTCCATGTTGGTTTTATTCTTCCCCCCAGTGATTGCCAGATGCTGGTTTCCCTTAAGTGCCCCAGAGCTGGGTCGTCTCACCGTGTGTACTCCTTACAGCATGTGCATTCAGAGAAGCATCCAGATTACTTCTAGTTTAAGGAAAGTAAGAAAGGAAAGCACATGCCGCTGACAAGTAGGATGCATCACAGGACACCCTCAGTGTTAGTTCCCATCAGTAGCCTGAAGGCGGCGCATTTGCCTCACCGCCCCACCCCCACCCCCCCGGCCCCGCCAGGGGGCCAACTCTCAGGGATTACTAACCTTGGGAAAGGAGTAACCTGGCTCCTTCACTGCCTCAAAACTGTACCTAGCTTTTTCGAGAGTCTATCTTGACTCCCTAGCTGGAGTGAAGGGCCATTATACTCTGAATGGCCTGGCACAGTACTCTGTACATCATAGATTCTGGGCAGATAATTGTCGGCTAAGGGTCCTGAGTACACTGTCCTGAGGTGGAAGGTCCTGCCTAGAGCAGCTTCATTTTGCACAGTGGCAAACGGGCTAACCTGTCAGGTGAAGGACTCACCAAGGAGCTGACAGATGTAAGGTTAGCACACTGGGCCTGTTCCTTACTGGAAGGACTGCCTGAAACCTACCTCTGTCCCTGGATAGGTGAGGACCCTGGAGGGAATGACATGGAGGAAGGAAAGCTGACAGGCACTGCATCAACTACTCAGGCTTTTCCAAACAATTTCCATTATTTTAACTTTGTCATATTCTGAGCAGCAAAAATGCATGCAAATGCATGTTTTAAGGTCCCTGTTTATGTACCCAACGTACAAGTACATTTAAGTGAAAGCAAGTTCTTAATAAATGTTAATGTCATTTAAGAATCTTAAATAATAAAGATACTCATGATAAAGGTTTACGTTATTTTTATCTGTAGGGAGGAGAACCAAACAGTAAAGATGATGAATACGCTGTTAACATTGGTAATTTCAATATTCTGTAATAATTTCCAAAGAGACCAAACAGATTTACAAACCTTTCTGGCCGCCCCATCTGACATTTAATTCACTCTATGGTATGAAAAGGGATATGTGACAAATTTTCCTCCCAGAAGAAAAGGAGGTAGGACGTAGTAATATGATGAAAATTAAAATTAGGGACTGCAACTCTACACAGCTGAATTGCTTCTCTAGAATGCCCTCTTCCTCTTCCCCCTTACTTCCTCGTCTTCTGCCTCCTCCTCCTCTTAAGCCTCATCCTCCACTTTCCTTCCTGTTCATATGGATGATTCCTTGGGCCTAAAAGCAGTGCTACTATGCTCCCACTTAACCACTGCCCTTCAGCAAAGCAGACAAGGTTTGATGGGCTTGCAGACGCCTCCCCCTAGTGAGAACTTGGCCTTGCTCACTAGAGCTTTCCCCCAACCTTCTGTCTATTGGCCGAGGAAGCTGTGCATGTAGTACCGCAGACCTCAAGAACTCCAGAGCTGTTGAGGGCTCTGACAAGTCACAGATTCTACACCTGGCTTGGGGCAAATCTGGATCATTCGCACTGAAGTGAGACATAAAGAGGACACCTCAACTTTCCTCCCCCTCAACTAGGGCAAGGTCCTTCCACCTCAAGACAGGGTCCTCAGGACCCCTAGAGAACAATTATTTGCCAAGAATCTACGAAGTAGAGTGCTATGCTGGGCCACACAGAGTATAATGGCCCTTGACTCCAGCTAGGAAAAGTTAGGCACCACTGGTGTCAGGGTCCTCAAGACTGCCACCACTCCTCCACATGGCATTCACCTCTTTGAATCAAGAAGTCCAAGGTGGGAAGCTAGACTGACAGCAGTTATTATAATAATCATCACAGTGACACACCAGGAGTATTCCTCAAATATTGAATATAAATCTTTTGATATAGAGATAAAGAGGAAGAGCGCATTGCTACTTAAAGGAATCATATGAGAAATACGTAAACTTTAGTGACATTACTTCCTATTGTAACGTGAGCAAAGTATTGACTTTTCTAAATCAGAATTAATTTTAAATATACCTTTATTATGTCACGAGTGACTTTTAGAAGACTGGGGAGAAAAACAGTTTTAAAAAATATATATGTATCCTAAGCTCTAAGCTCATATCTGTCAGGAATAATATTCCATTCCACTCACATGTGCCATCCAATTCTCAGTAATCTACTTGTCAAGCTCAAAAAGTAGCCCAGGGCCTTGTGGAGCATTTAAATGCCTCTGAAGGCAAATGTAAACATCAGCTTCTGCACCCCATCACTGGGTCCACAGGGCACAAGCTTCCCTTATAACTCCCCTTAAAGTCTTAGTACCAAAGTGAGTCCTTTGCAAAACAAAACTCACCCTCAGAACTCTTAATGAACTGGCAAGAAAGTAATAGGGGTCCGTACACTGGAGACCACGCACATGCCACAGCACCACCTGTAACCACTGCTTAAAGTGAATATGTGACCCTCTCAAGTTTTATTATAAACAATCAGAGACAATACTCAAATATAACAGATAAATAAATAATTTTTTATTATTAATTAAAAGGAGAGAGGAGAGGGAGTGGAAGGAGTGAGAGAGGAAGGGGAAGGGAGGAGGGGAGAGAGGTGGAGGGAGAGGAGAAGGAAACACATCAAGAGTACAAGAGAGGGGGTGGCACCTGTGGCTCATCGACTAGAGCGCTGGCCCCATATAACGAAGGTGGTGGGTTCAAACTTGGCCTCGGCTGAACTGCAAAACAGAAAAATAGCCGGGCGTTGTGGCAGGCGCCTGTAGTCCCAGCTACTCGGGAGGCTGAGGCAAGAGAATCGCCTAAGCCCAGGAGTTGGAGGTTGCTGTGAGCTGTGTGAAGCCATGGCACTCTACCGAGGGTGACAGAGTGAGACTCTGTCTCTACAAAAAAAAAAAGAGTACAAGAGAGCTTTGTTCCTGAAGTGGTAAGAAGTGCTGATGTATAAACTAGGACTAACCGACGAGATGGCTTGCTGGTGTAAAAAGGGCCCAGTGCCTTGACGTCAAGTGCTATTGTGTGGAAAAACTGAAGAAATGTATAGAGTTACTAGTAAGACATCTTACTTCAGTCCAGTGATTTTCAACTGGTGTGCTGTGAGAGGTATGTCATGAAAATTTTTAAAGACCATTAATTAAATTATTTTCAAAAGAAGTCCAAAGCAAAGTATATTCTTTTTTTTTACTTTTTTTTTTTTTTTTAATCAGCATAAGTTAAGTGCACCATGGAAGTTTAACTATAGGGTCAAGTGTGCTATGAAAAAAAAAGGTTAAAAAACACTGCTTCAGTCTATAAAGTCCTTTCAGATTTGATGGCACCATTATAATAAGCTTGAAGAAAGGCAAGGGTCAAGCACACCTGCCTGGTTTATCAAGTTCAGCGCAGGAAGGCCAGACACAACCTAGCTGTGCTCTCGGAACGCCCATCCGCCCATTCTCTCCTCCTTTTTCTTCCCTAGAATCCCCATAGCAAACCCTTTCCTTCCGTTCTCATGTTATTTGTAAATCAGGTAACTATCATAGTACCTACCCTAGGAGGATTAAGGACATCAGAGGGGAAAACACTTGGCACAGAACCAGTGCCCAGCAATGCAATCATGGCACAATGAGGACATGAGCCCTCCCTCCTCTCTTTACAAGCCCTCCCTCCTCCTGAAATACTCCAGGATGTGCCCACATGGTCGCAAATCAAAGTCCAGCGTCACATGCCCAAAAGTCTAAGAAGCAAGTTAGTTTCTACTCCCTAAGGACTATCCATTATAAATAAATACATATATGTGATTTTAAAGGCACAGCCAGAATAGTAGAGTGGAAAGCATAAATTAAGGCTCGGATATTAGACCTGCCTGGGTTTAAATCTTAGCTCCAGTCTCACCCTTTCAACCCTCCATTTCCCCTCGTGTACAAGAGAGATTCCAACAGCCTCCCATGATGGGTGTAAGGATATTAGTGAGAGTGCGGAAAACAGATCCGACTCAAAATAGGGTCAATAAATACAAATCTATAGGACATTAAATTTGCACATAGGGAATGAATCAGGGATCCATAGAAACAGAAGTGGGGTCCACCAGTGTACTTCCTCAACAACTCTTCCTCACATCAAAGAGTCTGAGCTTCTTTTGGAAGATATAAGAGAAGGTAAATATAGGAATATTTATAGCAAAAGGCACTCAAGAACGTTAATTGCCTTAATGTCCTATCCTTTCACACTCAGACCTTATTCAGTGGGTTGCCCAGCATGAAAATGGTAACTTATCACAGAGCCCTGTGTCATGCCACTCTCCGGTAGGCACAGGGCCCATAAGATATGGCACCTCTGCTCACCAGGAATAGGCAACATTGGCCTGTCACCAACACAGTGAGACCTTGGCCAACACACTCAATATCTCAGGCTCCAGCCTCCTTGTGAATAAACCAGAGAAGTTAGCACAGATGCTATCTCTTAATCAAAATCCTAAATTCTCTGCATTAAACAGAAATCTTCCAAAGGCAGCTATGTGTCCAACATACAAACTGCGCCCAAATGGCAAGGTGGGCTTTTCAAATACTGAGCCCCATCAGTGGTACTAAGGTGATAGCTAATTGGTGTTAAGGACCAAGCAGTTCGGGCAATGCTTCTTTAGAATTTCCACCCAGCCAACCACAGGGAAAAGGAACCACCAGATGTCGCTCTCACACACACACAAAAAAATGGATAGCATTGCTTTAGTTTCTAACCATGGATTAGTGTGTTAAAAAAATGTTCATGAAGAGGGAAAAAAATCTTTCCTTTCTATATGTCATAATAAATATAGTGTTAAGGTGCAGCTTAAGGCAGGGGTTAAATTCTAAGGTCAGTACCTAAAAGAAAAATCACATAGTCAAAATTAACATTGAACAAATACTTTACATCACCATTATAATAGGTGTACCCAGTTTGGGATGTAACCCCATAGAGCACTGATTTTCAAACAATACGCTGTGAGAGGATCTTAGGTGTCCCACGAAAATTTTTAAAGATCATTAATTAAATTAGTTTTAAAAGCGCTTCAAAGCACAGTAAGTTTATTCTTTTTTTCTTACTCTTCTTTTTTTTAATCAACATAATTTAAGCGTGCTGCAAGTTTACAAGTGTGCTGTGAGATAAAAAGGGTTGAAAATCACTGCCCTAAAAGCGCTGCTGAGGGTACACTACGTGCTGCAACCCAGAGAAGCTTAGGGAATAGATAAAGCACAATATGGGCCTAAGAATCCTCTCTGTGGCTCACCAGGGACAGGTGACATTGGCCTGTCACCGACACCGTGAGACCTGATGACTTCTGCAAGGGTCCGAGAACTGCAGCGCGAGGACCACACTCCGCCTGCTGCCGGTATTTGTAAGTCAGGTTCTGTTAGATCACAGCACACTTAATTAATTTATATATTATCTAAGGCTGCTTTCCTGTAATAATCACAGAGTTGAATACTTACAAGTGAGGCCACATGGACTTCAAAGCCAAAACTTTTACTATCTGTCCCTTTATAGAGAAAGTTTACCCAATTTTGCAAAAATCAATGAAACGTCCAATGTCCTTCCCTCCCCCATTGGATGCTTTGGGGATAGAATGAAAAAATATGAAAAATCTATAAAACTAAATGTGAAGAGTTGGTAAATATAAAATATTATTTGTCCAAAAAAACCCCACTTTAAAGCCTTCAAGCTTTAAATTCAAGAGAGAAACAATTGCTAAGAACATGGAATGTAGAGTCCCACCATCAGCTCAACACTTATTACGTGTGGTGTTGGGCAAGTTATTTAACTTCTGCAAGATTCATTTTCACTCTCTGCGAAACAGGAATAACAATAGGACCAAACTCATGGGATTGAAATAAAAAAGTGAAATGCATATAGGGTTTAGCATGATGCCTAGTCCACAGCAGTCCCCAACAATGTCAGCTCTCATTAAATTATGACTTTCATTGTAATTACTCCAGGGAAAAGTCACGTGTCCAAATATTGGACCACTCGTACAGTACCTTCCATCTCACAGTATCTATTCTCATAGAAATTGCAGGTGTTAGCAAAGTGGAAATGCTGAAAACTGAAGTCTGTGCTTTTGGAGCAGTCTTTACAAGAGAAAAAACTAGGCATTCCACATAGTCTTTTCTACTAAGACTAAATTTTCACCTGCATGGTGACTCATGCCTGTAATCCTAAGACTCTGGGAGCTGGAGGAGGGAGGATCCCTTGAGCTCAGGAGTTTGAGACCAGCCTGAGCAAGAGCGAAACCATCTCTATTAAAAATAGAAAAACTAGCCAGTGTAGTCCCAGCTACTCAGGAGGCAGGAAAATCACTTGAGCCCAGAAGTTTGAGGTTGCTGTGAGCTATCATGACGCCAAGGCAACAGAGTGAGACTCTATCTCAAAAAAAAAAAAAAAAAAGACTAACATCAACATTCCCCCACAACAGCAAGAAATTTTCAACAAGAAGCTCAATGCCTACCTACACATTTGTATTATGTACTACAGAAAAGTACATTTTAAATCATACTGTGAAACAAAGTAACTGAACCAATACCATTATAAGTAAAATGCTGACTTTTTGCTTTCTAATAAGAAACAGTTAAATGTAGAAACTTATTCTAAACTACCAGAAACGAAAGAGACTGCCAGAAGTGATAATTAGCATAACAGATCACATAATTAGTATCTCAAATTTCACATACATTATCCATCAAAAAACTAAATTAAAACTCCTATACATGTTAAAAAATGAAGTCTAAAATTCTGGTAAAATAAATGCATTAAAAAGAATTTGCAGTGACTGCAGAGGGCTACCAAAGAACTTTGGGGGCTAATGGAAATGTTTTCCATCTTGATTGCAGTAGCAATTAAATGGGTACATACAATATTGAAACCTTACCTGTGTTTCAAATGAGTATATTTTATTGCATGTAAATTATATCTCGATGAAGTTGGTTTTAAAAGAATTTGAGAAAAATAAATAATAAAAAAAAAATTCCCATTAAGTAGTGCTAAAAATTTGGATGCTAATGATGTCATGGCCATAGTAACACTTCTTCAGCATTCTTTAAGAGACAGGCACTGTTGTACATACTTTCATATATTAACTCAGTTGCTCTACATCAACAACCCTCTGAAGCAGCTTAATATTCTCCTCAGTTTACCAACAATGAAACAGGGGCACAGAGAGATTGAGTAACTTGCCTAAAGTCACAAAGTATGTGGAAGAAGCAGGATGTAAACCCAGAGTCCAAGTTCAGAATCTGTGATCTACATTCATTCTCATTAAAACTGTTTTTGAGAAATGAATTCTGCAATTCGACAAATGGAACTTCATCAAACTGAGCCAGAGCTACATAAATAACTCTTCACACCACATTACCTCTCATAATCATCAAAGCAGGCGCAGTTGTTGGTTTGTGTCTATCTTCCCTCCAAGCAGCGAGTACCAGGAGGCACATCTTCCAACAACATCCACTAGCAGCAAGCAGTTTCTACACACAATAGCTACACTGGAAATACGAGAAATATTACTCAAAGGAATGAAGAAAGAAATAAAGGAAAGGGGCCAAGAATGCATTTTAATGCATTTATTTACCCATCAAGTGTTACTATAAACAAATTTCATTCACCTGTATATGTGTTTATATGTATATAAATACACACTGCTATTTCTTAAATAATTTAAGATTATTCTCAGTAATAAGCTATAAAACTTGCTCAACGTATCAGTTCTCTGTCTCTACAGAAATATAGCTATAAAACACATTTTTTTAGCACTGCTACACAGCAAGCATTATATGGGTGTGTTTTTATATACTGACTCATATAACCTGACAACATTTCTCTAAAACAGATGCAATTATCACGTCAGAACTAATAAATGGTTTCTACACCGGCCTATCTGACACCATAGCCTGAGCTCCTATTCATCATGCTATAAGAACTTGCTTTACATAAAGAGAATTTAGTCAATCAAAATCCCAGCAGAACTCTCAATAGAACCTGACAAGTAGTTCTAAGTTATCTGAAAGAAAAAAAAAATTAGAGTATCTTTCCTGACATGCCAAAACTATGAAACTGGCACAAGAATGTAGATGCAGAGAGATTAATACTGGCTGGGGTAGAATGGCTCACACCTGTAATCCCAGCACTTTGGGAGGTCAACGCAGGAGTACTGCTTGAGCCTAGGAATTTTAGAGCAGCCTGGGCAACAAGTGAGACCTTATCTCTAGAAAAAAAATTTAAAAAATTAGTTGGGCATGGTAGCATGTGCCAGTAGTCCCAGTTACTCAGGAAGCTGAGGTGAGAGGATTGCTTGATCCCGGGAATGCAAGGTTATAGTGAGCTATGATCAGGTCACTGCACCCCAGCCTGAACGACAGAGCAAGATCTCGTCTCTAAAAAAAAAATAAAAATATTTTTTTAATTTTTAAAAGGAGAGCAACAGAACATAAACAAAAAAACACAGACACAGATTCCTGGACACATTGGAATTTATTATTCAGATTTTACCCAGAAGACAAAACAATGAATTATTTACTAAAGGATGCTGAGTATAATGGTTATCTATTGGGGCAAAAAGGAAAAGTAAACCCACATACATGTTTCCAGATAAAGAAATAAATATAAAAATAATAGATGAATGTATGGGTAATTTTTTTATAATATAGAAAAATAATCTTTCTAAGCAAGACACAAAAACCAGAAGCCATAAAGAAAAGAAAAAAAATTTGACTATATAAAAATTTAAAATTTCTAAGACAAAGAACTGGCTAGGAGAAAATAATTAAGGCACTTTTAACAGACAAAAACATTATTCTTTTTTTAATTTTTGTTTTTTAGCAGAGCGGCTTAGATCTGAAAGCAAAAAATTATTATCCAGACTACATAAAGAATTCTACAGGTCAATGAGAAATAGACAACCGGAAAGAACAGATAAAGGGTATGAAGCGTACTCTTCACTGCTCACTAAAGAAATCTAGTAGTCAATAAATTTGGAAATGTGCACTTAAAAAGTCGTATTACTTCTGCCCCTATGAATGGCAAAAGTTTACAGGATTGATAATATCCATAGTTGGCAGAGATGCTAGTCAACCTTGGCCAGGCACAGTGGCTCACACCTGTGATCCCAGTACTCTGGAAGGGTGAGGAGGGAGGAACCCTTGAACTCAGGAGTTTGGGACCAGCCTGAGCAGGAAGGAGACCCCGTCTCTACTAAAGGCAGAAAAATTAGCTGGACATTATGGCAGGTGCCTTCATTCCCAGCTCAGGAGTTGGAGGTTGCTGTGAGCTGGGCTAAAGCCATAGCATTTTAGCCTGGGGCCACAGAGTACGATTCTGTCTCAAAAAAGAAAAAAAAAACTCAATCTTGTTAAATCTACTAAAAACTTTAAGTACATATTCTAGAAGTAGTATTGCTAAATTAAATTAAAATATTCATACGCCATAGTCCATCTATTATGGTACACCATTATGTGGGGAAAAAATTAGAAACTACCCAAATGATGTTCAGTAGAGAAGTAGTTAAGTTATAGTACAATTGTATTACCCAATTTTCTTCAGTCATTACATAAAGAGTAAAGCTTAGTCTTGGGAAAGGTGTATAATATAAGATCCCATTTATATTAATAAAAACCAGATTTGCATATACACACTATAATATATAAGTGACTAGGAAGTCACAACAAAACTCTGAATGCTGGTTTCTTCTGGTGAAACAAAAGGATAGAATAGTAAAAATCATGTTTAGCTGTAGCTTCTAAATGATTTAAATCTTTTGCCACAAGAAGGCTTTTATGTATTATTGTGTATGTAAAAAGCATGAACAATTTGAACAATGTAAAAAAAGGTTAAAATATTACTTCCAGATAAGTAGATCAAAGGCACCTAGAGAAAAATTGTTTCTATTACCAAGATCCTTTCAGGCCCTGTGTAAGTGAACAGCACTATCAGTCTCTAAACAACTGATTTTTTAAAAAATTTTTTTATTTAGAAATAATTTCAAACTAGTGGAAATTTTGCCTGTATGTCATTTATCCAGATCCATCCATCATGAATGAACACTGCCTCATCTCCTTTATAAACGGCTCTTCCCCTCACCCTCCCCAGCAACTTTTCCCTTCTGCCCTATCCATCAGTCTAAAAAATACCTTTTTCCTGCTCTATTTGAGAGAAAAATTGAAAGAAAATTGCAAATATTGTTGTCCTTTACCTCTACATACTTCATTATTTATTTTCTAGAAATAAGGACATTCGCTTATGTAACCACAGTATAAGAATCTACTTCTATAAATTAAACCACTTTCCATTACTTCTCATATTCCAATTTTGTCACCTGACCCAACAATGTCCTTCACAGCATTTTGTCCCCTATAGGACATGAATCATTAGAAGCTCAGGTTTTGGATTTGACTATCTTATCTCTTCAGCTTCCTTTCATTTTCACAGCCTTTCTTTATCTTTTATGACATGGACAGTTTTGGAGACTAGAGCCCTTCTCTCTCGCTTTTTTTAATAGAAATTTTCTCATTGGGTATCAAGTCGGATGTTTTAAAAAGAAAGAAAGAAAGTTCCTCATTTAAACTTTCTCTAGGCCAAGCATGGTGGCTCATGCCTGTAACCCCAGAAATCTGGGGGGCCAACGCAGGAGGATTACTTGAAGCCAGGAGCTTGAGAGCAGCCTGGGCAATAGCAAGACTTGGCACCTATAGTCCCAGCTGCTGGGAAGCTGAGGTGGGAGGTTTACTTGAGCTCAGGAGTTTGAGGTTGCAGTGAGCTACCAGCTGTGATCACACCACTGCACTACTCTATCTAGCTGGAGTGACAAAGTGAGGCCCTCTCCAAAAAAATTAATTAGTAAATAAATAATAACTAAAAACTAAAGTTTCTCTAAAGTTTCCTTTTGACTGGAGTCAGCGTAGACCACACGGAAGGGACACTGTGTCCTTCGAATGGCATTTACATCCAGAGGCACGGATGTTCATCGCCCCCCCGCCCCCCCAGACCTGTGATATTAATTTTGGTAACTTGGGTCAAGGCATTGTCCTATTTCTCCACGGCAGTTACTATTTTTGTCTTTCAATTAATACGGAGCCTGTGGTAAGGTAGTAACACCAGGTAAATACCATGCTTCTCACTCAAATGTGCCCCTAGATTTAGCACATAGGGTGATGCCTGCCTAACTCAATCTTTATGATGACAGCAAAAAAATGAGTTTCCAACACCAGCATTCCCCCCATTTCTACCAATCTGCCTCTGGCATTCTATTAAAGCAAAAGCCCTCTGCCTCCCCCATTTACATACCTAGTTAAATGTTCATCATTCATATGCGTGCAAGAATTCCTATTATTTTCAATGGTTTATGATACCCTACTATTCTTTTTTTGTTTGTTTGAGACAGAATCTCACGTGGTCACCCTTGGTAGAGTGCCCTGGCATCTAACCTCACAGCAACCTCAAACTCTTGGGCTGAAACGATTCTCTTGCTCAGCCTCCCAAGTAGCTGGGACTACAGGCACCCGCCACCGCACCAGGCTATTTTTTTAGAGATGGGGTCTCACTCTTGCTCAGGCTGGTCTCAAACTCCTGAACTCCGGCAATCCACCTGCCTCAGCTTCACAGAGTGTTAGGATTACAAGCATGAGCCACCACACCCAGCCGTATGCTACTATTCTTAACTATCTTGGCACTCAACTTTTCCCAAATTCAGCCTTAGGCAATTTTTAAATTTTTCAGTTCATACCCTTGGAAAATTCTAATACCTAGACCTTGCTTACTATCAGAATTCTGTTTTATTAAGGAAGCTTATAAAGTTAAGGCACAGCTAAACTTCAGCAGTAAGACGCAATTGTTATTCCAGTTCTCCTAATGAAAGCGGAGTTATGTAGTCACTGCCTTACATATTGTACACACATGTACAGACATGTACAAGTGTGTACATTTGACACACCAATGTACATTCAAAAATGGACTTCAGGCTCGGTGCCCATAGCTCAGTGGTTAGGGTGCCTGCCACATGCACTAGGGCTGGTAGGTTCGAACCCGGCCAGGGCCTGCTAAACAACAATGACAACAATAAACAAAAAATACCCGGGCGTGGTGGGCACCCATAGTTCCAGCTACTTGGGAGGCTGAGGCAAGAGAATTGCTTAAGCCCAAGAGTTTGAGGTCGCTATGAGCTGTGACACCATAGCACTCTACCAAAGGGTGACATACTGAGACTCTGTCTATTGGACTTCATTAAAATGGGGATATTAGGCCAGGTGCAGTGGCTCATGCTTGTAATCCCAGCACTCTGGGAGGCAGAGGCGAGCGGACTGCTTGAGCCCAGGAGTTCGAGACCAGCCTAAGCAAGAGCGAAACACCATCTCTAAAAATACTAGCTTGGCCAAGTGGCAGGTGCCTGTCGTCCCAGCTCCTTGGGAGGCTAAGGCAAAAGGATCACTTGAGCCTAGGAGTATGAGGTTGCTGTGAGCTGTGACACGATTGCACCACAGCACTCTAACCTGGAACAACAGCATGAGACTCTGTCTCAAAAAAAAAAAAAAAAAAAAAAAATGAGGATATTAAATAATTTGCTGCTGTCTGAGTTTCCTTACCCTAATGCTTAGCTAATCTGTTTATTCATTCCTCTACATGGTTAGAGGAGAATCCAAAGGGCTGTCAGCATTTGTATGAGAATCGTAAGACAGACCTTCTAAAGACTAGTCTCTTAAAATCAGTTATTTTTAATTGAGAGAGAGAGAATTACCTATAACAACTGTCAAAAATGCATGGCAATCAAAAAACAAAAAACTGCCAAAATTAAGAAAGCTGAGAAATAGCTAGAGACAATAGAACAGGTCAATCATAACAGAATTTTGGAGATAAAACAGAAATTTGAGGAACTTCAGTAAAATTCACCAAGGTAGTCTCCTTAGAGACTGTGGCTGCAGAAGTGAATTGACTCGGGGTGTGAATCAGGTTCCTTGAGGAAGACCGAAGCCCTTTTCCTGCCCCTTTCTGAAATTATCTGCCGTGCTGCAGGGATGGGCAAACTGAGGTTGTTTCAACAGCAGCATCTCCAGTTTTCCCTGTTTAAAGGCTGTGGGGCAGAAGCCTCTTGACTCGGACTTCCCAATCCCTGGATCACAGCTACTGTGATGTGGTGAGCTCTTCACCTCCAGAATCACTGGCACCTCCTTACGTGGGCCATTTCTAGATGAACTGACAGTCATTCCTCCATACCAGCCTAAAACCAACCACCCCTTTAGCCCCTTCTCACATTTTGTAAACACCTGATTCTCTTCTTCCATTCTTCTTCCTTAAACTATTCAGCAGTTTCTGTTTCCTGCAATTAAAACTTGACAAAAGCAAGACAGATGACAGAGAAGAAAATAAACAAACAAGCTCGCACAGATTGTGATCATAGCTGAGAGAAGATAAACAGGAGGCAGAGGAGAGAGAAGAGAAGGGAGGCTTCCAAGGAGGACCTGAGGAGAGACTAGCTCAGAACTTGACCTTCACAGTGAAGATGGGAAGTCAGGAGGAGCAGGTCAGGCTGAGTCAGCCACATTGGGAAGCAGCCACACCAGATTCCAAGGATGGGGGAGAATTTGACATGTTCAGGAAATCACAGGAAAGCTAGGGCAGCGAGCGACAGCAGAGGAAAGAAGGGGGAGAAGGGCCACAGACATGCTGGAGGAGGAAGGCCAAACCCAGACCATGCAGACCACAGAAGCAGCATGTTTTCTTCTAAGTGCCAGGGAAAGCCACTAGAAAGATTCAATGAGCAGAGTAACCCATGTGATAAACATCTGAGAAAGTGCACTCTCCAACTGGCAAAGAAGAGAGCAGATTGCAGAGGGAGAGAAGAAGGAGAGGAAGTGGGAGCCTCTCCCAGGAGCACAGGCATGAGAAGCATGTGGTGTGGACTGGGCAGGTGGCAGTGGCCAGAGGGGGCCGGTATGGAGCCATAATTGCAAAGGTAGACTTGACAGCACTGGCTGATGGCAGAGGAAGAGCAAATAGAGGGAAGCAGAAAGGGAGAATCAAGGATAAGGGATGGAGAACCTGATATTGGTGGAGCAATGCTATTTTTTTTTTTTTTTTGAGACAGAGTCTCACTTTGTCGCTCTGAGTGCCATGGTGTTGTAGCTCACAGCAACCTCCAACTCTTGAGCTCAAGCAATTCTCTTGCCTCAGCCTCCAGAGTAGCTGGGGCTACAGGTGCCCATCACACTCCCAGCTATTTTTAGAGATGGGGTCTCACTCTTGTTCAGGCTGGTCTCAAACTCCCAAGCCCAGGCAATCCACCAGCCTCCACCTCCCAAAGTGCTAGGAGTGAGCCACCACGCCAGACCTGAGCAATGCTATTTTAAATTGCTCCCCAAAGCTCAGTGTGTGCTCCTGAAAGGTATAAAAGGATGATTATCAACTGCCACCGTGAAATGGAACACTTTGCAGCCTTTAACGAAGAGACAAGTCCCTTGGTCTTAAATGTCAAAGCCTAACCTACTGCCATGTGGTATCTGTTTCCCCAACTCACACACCTGGAGCCCCACTTGGACTGGCCACTCTCATTTAAGTAAAAATGTAACCTCCACCACCCGAACTATGTAAAAGGAGGGTAAAGAAAGGAAAACCTTTAGACTAGAAAAACAAATGATTCTTTCTACGCTAATAATAGCTTTACTTTTTAAATTTGAATATAATTAACTATATAATTAGACATATGGAGTTCCACACCTTTGTAAAGTCATCCCCACCATTTATGAAATCATACTAGATTTGCTTTATGTCAGAAGAACTCCAAGAATCTCTGTATTTTTTATCAAAGTTGTAAGAAACACCACAAATGCACACACGCTATTGTTACCAAACAAGCAAGTTGTTACAAAATGAATGCCCCAGGCTTCTAAAACCATTTATTATGTACTTTTACTTTATAATCATCCTCATGATGTGAGTGTTCTCTATCTGCCCCAGGTAGCGAGCTGCACACGTTGTATTATTTAGCCACACAGTGTGAATTAGGACACTGTGGCAAGCATGTTGCCCTTGACTGGCTTGAGCCAGTCCTCCAAAGGACATTTACTGCTGTTTGTATTTAAAAATCAAAACAAAAACAAAATCTTTTCTCTCCCAAAAGTGTTTCTTAAAATTACTATCAGCAAATAAATATTTAATACCAAGATGTTCAAGATGGCTAGTTGTAGTAGTTAAAAGAATCTTATTACAATTCTTTCTTGCTCTGTAAAATTCTAGCCATATGAATGTACTTACAAAAAGCAAAATTTACACATAATTGCTAATTAAATCAATGGCTGCAAACAAGTAATTATATTAATAGCATGCTTTGAGCACAGTGTCAGAACTGCACATAGCGGTCACGAGGTGTGCATGAGAACCCCTGTGTGACTGATGAGGAGACTGGCGCTCACAGAGCAGGTGAATAAGCTGCTTGAGGTCACGCTGCCACCAAGTGGCAGAACTCCACCCACGTCTGCAAGCCCAAGTTCCTTCCTCTCTCCCAAATCCCCTGCTAGAAGGAAGTACAACAAATCAGAAAAGAGGCTGATTTTGTTAGATTCTTTGTCCCACTTCAGACTTTGGATACAGTGACCATCCCTTTTATTCAACTGGTGATGGCTGAGAAATACAATTGTGAGTAAACTTGAACATGTTGGATAAATAGTAACCGCCTTAAGGATTCAACCAGAAAATTAGGAAAAACCTGTATTCATATGAACTACATTCACCTAGTCCACTTTCTTGCAAGTGGCAGAAAATATCCATGTAGGTTATTCCCGCAGCCCTCAGTCCCCTCTTCCTATGACAATGTCACAATGTGAGAGCAAAGCCAACCACTGGCACCACTGCACTCGCTCTCCAGTCTTGTATCCTGATGCCTTCATCCTCATCATATATAATGCCAAGTCATTTTTATTTCTGCCTGGGAAATTTCATTTTCACCCGGTGGTTTCTAATTTTTCAAATGTGTTAAGAGTTCAAGGGTACTGAGGAAGTGAGCATGAGGAATCTTTATGGGTTGGTAGAAATGTTCTTGGATTGCGGTGACAGCTACATAAAAGTGTAGATTCACTGAACTGAACTGAACACCTAAAAGGAGCAAATTTTATGACATGTAAGTCACAGCTCCGTAAAGCTGGGTGTTTTTAAGTGTATTGAGATAAAGCTAATGGATTACCCTAATGCTAATGGCTTATCTGGAGGTAAATTCTCCCTCCTGACTGAAAGGATTTAAAAAAGCACTGAAAGGAATTTCTTTTCTGCTACACACGGGAGAAAGTCCACTATTTCCTGCCAGAACACCAGAGCGCCTATATCCCATCCCTATTGGATGCAACAGCATGTATGCCAAAGGGGAAATAGTTCTTCAAGGCAGCCAGAAATGCTAAACACAGTCATGTGTCAATGCCAGATGCGTGTATGATGGTGGTCCCATAAGATTATATGGAGTCAAGAAATTCCTATACCTGATGATGTTGTTGTAGCCATAGCAAGGTTGTAGCTCAAGGCATTACTCATGTGGTTTCGTGATACCGGTGTAAGCAAACCTACTGTGCTGCCAATCATATAAAAGTACAGCACACACAATTACATACAGTACATAATACTTGATAATGACAATAAATGCCTATGTTACTGGTTTATGTATTTAGTACTTTTTATTATTATTTTAGAGTATATTACTTCTACTTTTTTTTTTTTTAAAGAAAAGGTTAACTCTAAGGCAGTGGTTCTCAACCTTCCTAATGCCGCGGCCCTTTAATACAGTTCCTCATGTTGTGGTGACCCCCAACCATAAAATTATTTTCATTGCTACTTCATAACTGTAATTTTGCTACTTTATGAATCATAATGTAAATATTTGACATGCAGGATGTATTTAGGCAACCCCTGTGAAAGGGTCGTTCGACTCCCAAAGGGGTCGTACCCATAGGTTGGGAACTGCTGTTCTAAAAGCCTGGTGCTGTGGCTCGCGCCTGTAATCCTTTGGGAGGCCGAGGTAGGTGGATTGCTTGAGCTCAGGAGTTTGAGCTAATGAGACCAGCCTGAGCAAGAGCAAGACCCAAGACCCCATCTTTCCTAAAAATAAGAAAAATTAGCCTAACCTGGCCAGCAACTATAGTCCCAGCTACTCAGGAGGCTGAGGCAGGAGGATCTTTTGACCTGGTAGATGCCATGGCACTCCAACCAGGGACACAGAGTGAGAGTCTGTCTCAAATAAATAAATCAATGAATAAATAGAAAGCTTACAGTAAAACAGCCTCAAGCAAGTTCTTCAGGGAGTATTCCAGAAAAAAGCATTGCTTTGTTTTGTTTTGTTTTGTTTTGTTTGAGATAGAGTCTCACTTTGTCAACACCCCCCACCCACCCTCACAGAGTGCCGTGGAGTCATAGCTCACAGCAACCTCAGACTCTAGGGCTCAAGTGATCCTCTTGCCTCAGTCTCCTGAGTAGCTGGGACTACAGGCACCTGCCTCAACACCCGGCTGTTTTTTAGAGATGGGTTCTTGCTCTAGCTCAGGCTGGTCTCATGAGCTTGGGCACAGAAGAAAGCATTGTTATCCTAGGAGATGACAACTCCACGTGTACTACTGCCACTGAAAACCTTCCAGAGGCACAAAATGTGTCAGCGGAAGAAGACATGATATTGACAATACTGGCCCTGGGCAGGCCTAAGCTAATGTGCAAGTGTCTTACTTTTTAAGAAAAAAGTTTAAAAAGTAAAAAGAGTGACAGAACAAAATCCATCTCCAAAAATGTAAAGAAAAAAAAGAAAAGCTTGAATAAGGATATAAAGAAATTTTTGTATAGCTTTACAAAGTTTTTATGTTGTAAGCTAAGTGTTATTATGAGAACCACAGTTTTTAAAAATTAAAAGATTTATGAAGTAAAGCTACAGCAAACTAGTTGTTATTATAAAGAAAAAATTTTTATATAAATTTAGCCTAGCCTAGGTGTACAGTGTATAAAACCAGTCTCACAGTACTTGACAGTAATGCCCAGGCATTCACAACCTACCATTCACTCACTGACTTACCCAGAACAACTTCCAGGCCTGCTGTTCATGGTAAGTGCTCTGTACAGGTGTACCGTTTTTATCTTTTTTTCTTTTATCGCATATTTTATTGTACCTTTTCTGTGTTTAGATACAGAAATACTTAGAATTGTGTTACCACTGCCTACAGTATGCAGTCCAGTAATATGCTGTACAGGTTTGCAGCCTGAGAGCAACGGCTACACCATTCGGCCCAGGAGTGCAGTAGGCTGCAATATCTAGTTGCATAAGGACACTCCTGACGTTCACACAAGGACAAAACGGTCCTCAACTCATTTCTCAAAGACACATCCCCAATTAATGATGCGTGACTGTAGATACTGAGCATGTGAGGGGAAGAAGTAAGACCTGGAAAGGCTGGGAAAGAAGTGGTACGTAAGGGACGTCTAAAATGATTTTTTTTAAAGAATTTGCCAGGTGAGGAGACAGCCTATAAAAAGTTGGGGGAAAACACATATACACACACACACACACATCCTTTCAGGAAATGAGGCATGAAGAAAGGAAATACCAGCATGTTAGAATGGCTGATGTGAAAGGTTCAAGTCAGGAACACAAGAGCTGAGGATCCACCACAGTCCTGCTGAGGAAGAAGGGGCAGGTGGCAGGACACAGTGCGCCTCTTCACAAGCCCCAGCTCCCCAGCCACATGACATTTGTGAAAAGCACTAAGCCAAATCCTAAGTGGAGCCCTACAAGCCATACTAAAGTGTTTACATTCCACCTCAAAAGCAATGAGAAACTGTCAACAGAGTTTCAGATGCCAGGTAAGAAAGGGCAGATGCCAGGAAAGAGAAGTGGAACCAGCACATTTCTTTGGGACAAACCAAGACCCCTACAGTCCCTACAGGGTCCAGGAGTGCTTGCAACCGTGGCCTCTTGTTACCTTGTAACCTCTTAGATTCAGTAACTTAACACCTAGGTGCTCCATGAAAACCCTGAAAGAACTTTATGACATTCACCAGTGGAAAGAGAACCCATAATAAAAATGTTTGGGAGGAACCAGAGATTACAAAACCATCTACTTGCCAGTGAGTAAATGCCATTTCCAAAATGTTATTGACATTGCCACCTCCTTGCAGACAAATATTAACGGTATTCAGCTTTAGAGGGAGCAACAACAGATGGCCCTTTGAGCCCTGTCTACTGCTCTCTTTTGTGTTGAGTGGTTTCCCTTCCCCCCTCAGGAACGGAAAGGGCTGTAAACTTGCAGAATTGACCCCGCAGGAGTCCTGGGTACTAGCCTAAGAGGTAACTGCATTTATCCTGAGGAATCCACAGGAACCCCCTGGAGGATTGTTGTGCAGGTGAGGGATGGGTCACCTATACAACAGTTCTTACATGGCAGGGAAAACAATCAAGTAGCCACGAAGCACAGCCTTCTCAAAAACAGTGCCAAGGGCCAAGCTTTGAGGCCCATTTGCTAAGCACTGCACCAGCCTTTAATCCTCGCAATAACCCTATCAAGTAGGTTCTACTAGCTTCATCTTTCTGATGAAGAAACTGAAGCTTAAACAAAATTTATCCAAGGCTGTACATGGAGGGGCGGGGATACAAACCCATGTCCATCTGACTCTAGAACTTGCACCAGACTACTTCATGGGATGTGTCAGAGCAACTTCTATTTTTCCTTGTTTTTCATGCCTTTAGAAGTATGAAGGAAATAAGCACATTTATTTCATAAGGTTTACAATATATTTAGGAACAAACTCACACAGAAATCACCTAGCAGGTGTCAGACTTTTTCTGAAAGGACCTAAAAATATTTAGGCTGTGTAACCTAGATAGTCTGTTTCCCAATTATACAACCATACCATTGTGGTGGGAAAGCAGCCATAGGTAACACCTAAGCAAATGGGTGTGGTTGTGTTCCAATAAAACTTTATTTACAAAAACAGGCAGGAAAAGTACAAGTTCCATTTGGCCTTCTGGTGAAGTCTGTGGCTCCCTGACCTAGTGAAAAAGGCACTGAATTTAGGGTTAAGGCACCTAGCTTCTAATCCTCTGTGCCTAAGTTAGCTTAGTGACCTTGGGCCAATCATTTCCTTCCTGTTTCCAAGATGTGTACTTCTGCAGAATTTTCTCAATTAACTACAAAATAAAGCAATATTTTTTAACATACCAAAAGGTTAGCTGCAAATTCTTTGTTAAATCCATTAATAATGACGAGTGGCAGCAATACTTTTAAGTAAAAGCATAAGGGCAAACAGAATTAACATTTTAGGAGGACTTCTATGTGCCAGATGCTTGGTAAAGTATAATCTGATTTCATCCTTCATAAATGAAGTATGTCAGAGAAGTTAAATCACATGCCCAAGGCCGGATAGCAAATGGGAAGCCTGGATCTGAACCCAAGCTAGCTTCTCCCTCAGAAGTTCAATACTGCCCTACACAGGTACCCCTGGTCTTGGTCAAAGAGACTTCACCAGTGACTCCCCAAAGATGATGACAGATGAGCTCTTATGGGAATAGGTTTGACGTCACTTCCCCTTCTGTCTTCATCTGTCTTGTTAGCCTCCTCTTAAGTGATTGTACCCTAAATAACGTAAGAATCTGAGGTTTGTTTTCTTCGGTCCTGAAAAGAAAGACTTTGACTCATACATTGAAAAAGACCAGGAGCTCCAGAACTGCAGGACAAAGTGGTCTGGGAAAGCAGGGACAGAGGAAAGAAGACCAAACACACCCTCAAAGAAATGTAAGTGGCCCTTCCTGCCACACGAGGGTGGTGGGTCGGGCTGGGTCTGTATCTGACAACGCAGGCAAGGGTGAGACACAAGCCTCTGGGATTACTCAAACGTGTCTGACCTTGTCTGCCTCTTCGACACTGCATCATCAGTTTAAAACTGCACTTTAGAAATGGGGTCGGGAAAGGGAAAGTGAAACCAAAGAAATGGGATCACCATAGCTTCCTTTATCACACACACACAAGAAAAGAAGAGGAAAAAGGGAAGACAAGGAAAAATATTCCCCAAATACAGGAGGGTAAGTACAAGCATCTCCTCACAGACAAAAAAAAAAAACATAGAAAAAACAAAGCCAAACTCCTCCACCACCCATTCAAGGCCTATCAAAATCTGGCTGGGACACACCCACACAGCTCTCAAGCCCTAAACACTTAACTCTCACAGGCCCTCTGCTCAGAACAGAAGGCCTCCATCCCACTCCAGCCTGGCCAGAACATGCAACCCTGCCTCAGAGAATGAAAGTGACCTTCTCCCTCACTGCCTGCAGAAATTCCACCCCTCAAAGCCCAGCTCAAGTGTCACCTAGCTGACAGATGTCAAAGCTGAAAGGAACTCTACAGACAGATCATCAACTCCATGTTGTCTGTGGGGAAACCAAGGCCCCAAAGGGTTAAAGGGCTTGCTCTAAGTCACACAGCTGGTCTGGACAGCAAATCAGCTGACTCCCAGGCAGGTGATGGAACAGGGTAAATGTCCGGGAGTATAAGCGGCCTCTTCTCTTCCAGGAGCACAAGGCCACTTGAACTCTCTGTGCAACACTCCAGGGCAGAGTTGTTTGTGTCCACATTCCTGACTGACTACACCAGCGGGGCCCAAACCATATCTTTCTGGTCCTCTGATCATACTAACATCACATATGGGGGCTTTAGTGGGCTCTCACAGTCATTCAACACACACACAAAACACCAGAAAATCACCTGCCTCCTGGCCTCTTGTCTTACCCTCTCCCAGCAGCCTCCATGAGCCACCAGAGAGTCACCTAAAGTGCTAATCTCTCCACTTCTAGGCTGAAGTCTTAAACACACACCATGATCCCAACAATCTGGCATGAAAGACCCTGAATGGCCTTCCTGCCTATGATGGTTAAATTTAGGTCAACTTTACTGGATTAGGGATACCCAGTTAGTCTATGCATTTCAAGTACATCTGTGAAGGTATTTCCAAAAGAGATTGGCATTTGAAAGTTCATGTGCAATTTAAAATTGCAAACAAACTTTTATGGGTACTGCGTGTGTATGTGTGTGTGTGTGTGTGTGTGTGTAATGTCAGCAATACCAACAAGACATGTCCACAGATCACAGGAAAAAACATTTACTGCACACCCACCACCTTTAAAGAACTAACATGCAAGATAGCATTAGTAACTGCCAGCATTTCCCCACTTCAAGAGTCCTTTAAAGAAGTGTGATGACCTCACCAGGGCAGCCGGCTGGCCACGATCCCTTAGGAGAGCACACCAAGCACAGAGTAGAGGAAGAGAGTTTTGACCCAGTTGGTGATCAATGGCAAGCTAAAAAGAAAATCCCTTCCCCTCAGGAAGCCTTAAAGGCACCCATGGGAGTACCTGGGGTACTCATCTTTGGAAGTGCGTGCAAAGTAACTTCAGGAGACTCTGCCTGAGATGGCTAGTGGGGGTTGGGAAGCTGTCAACAAATGGTTAGAGGGAAACCCTGAGCCTTGCAGAATTAGGAGTATCAAATTCACCCTATGGATAATTAGTAACAGCACCCTGGGCAGGCAGACAAGCAGCTAACACAAGGGGAATTGGCACCTGCCCACAGAAGCGTAACTGTGTTACCAGACTTTAAAGAAAGGGCATCCAGGTACAGGGGAGGAGAGGAGAAACTGAGGAAAAGTTTCACTGGGAAAGCAGCATTCAAAAACATAGATGGGATTCCAAAAGATCCAAAAATAGACCATTTCAGGGAAATTGCCTGTTTGTTAACCTGTGCTGGAGATGGGACCAATGGTGAAGTGATACAGTTTCCCTCCACTAACCTGCATTATCAACTTACAAACACCCTTTCTTAACATTGTCCAAATGCATCCTGTCATGAACCAATGGGACATGCTCCTCAGTAAAAACATTCCCCGTGAGCCACAAGGGTTATTCATTCTGCTTGTCATCCTTCTCCATCTTCCATACCTTGAAAGAGGATGGGATTGAACCCTACCCCTCTTCCTCCTTAGGCAAAAGCACCTCCACCGGCCACACAAAACAACTCCCTCCCAGCCTCACTGGCCCTCAAAACCCACCAAGGCAAGTCTTCATTCATGTCCTCTCTGAGCAGCCCCTCACATCTGGCCTCCTCTCTTCCGAACCCACAGCCTCTCTCCACTTCTGTCTTATCACCTCCCACGCTAACTGCTGCAACAGCCTCCTGCCCTTCCTGCTGCCAGGTCAAAAACCTGGCTGCATCCCCTTCACCGGATTTGCCTTCCTGGATTAATCTTATCACACGTGCCCCATTAAAAACCTCCCAGAGTCTCACCGTGTAGGGGTAAAACCCAAACTCCTTTGCTTGACATTCCAGACACCGCATCACCTGATCCAAGCCCACCTTTGCCATCTCAGGCATCAGTGGGTCTCTTTCCCATTTTGCCAAATGCACTGCTGTCATTCCATTCCATCTCACCCTGCTCCAAAGCCCGTGCCTTATCCCACTGGCTCTGCCCAGCACAATCCTGCTCACCTTCTGAACCCCAGTTCAAGTACCATCTCTCCTTTCAGATCTTTGCCAGCCCCGACAGTAGGGAGCCCAACCATTCCTGATTGCACCTGTTGTCCTGGGATAACTACTGAAACTTACAGGGCAATACATCCACTGCTTTGGATGCTCTGGATGATAAGACACTCTGTCCCCCTACCCAAAAACTACCCTAACCCAAAGTCATAACTGGTTACCTGAGTAACTATTTTACCAGACTGTGTGTGCTCCTCATGTGTATAACCAACGTCTAAAGACTGTTAGCATCTGACAGGTGTTCAGTGAACACTGGGAGAGGGAAAGAATAAATACGGTTCTAAGATTTTGTGATAACCAATTTTATCAAAACTTCATCTAAACTTCCAAGGGGAAATTTTCTAAATCAGAACCAGATCTAAAAATTACTGGGCCAAAAAGCAGGCCATGAAAGCATTTGTCACATAAACCATTTCTTTCCCTAAGCCAGTATGTCTCAACTTTTTTTCATTATCACTCTCCTAGGGAGCCTAAGTATAAAGCTTACTATTTTTATTCAATAATAGGTTCAGAATGATACAATAAAAACTTTAAGTTAATTTATGCCAGGCGTGGTAGCTCGCCCCAGTAATCCTAGCACTCTGGGAGGCCAAGGCCAGTGTACTGCCTGAGCTGACGGGTTCCAGACAAGCCTGAGGCAGAGCAAGACCTTGTCTCTAAAAATAGCTGAGCATTGTGGTGGGCACTTACAGTCTCAGCTACTAGGGAGCCTGAGGCAAGAAAATCACTTGAGCCCAAGAGTTTGAGGTTGCTGTGAGCTGTGACACCACAGCACTATATCAATAGCGACAAAGTGAGACTCTATCTCAAAAAAAAAACAAAAATAAATAAATAAACAAAAGTAAATTTTAAATTGATTACTATTTAACCTTGTAACTGTATTTTCTGAATATCTCAATATATTTATAATGTAAAATATAATACATGAAATTATATATGTAAATTATCAATTTCTATAATAGCAGTGTAACCAATTTTTTTGAAACATTCAAAACTTGTTATTTCCCCAGCAAAAATAAGACAATTGAAACAGTTATTTTCTTAAAAGTTATTTTAAGTGACGTTTTTGTTTCATATGACAAAATAATTTTTAACTTAACTATATACAAGATATTCATTCAGATATTGTCAATTTTTCCACTTGACATAATTATTGGAAGGATGAATAACTTTAATGGAATTAAATAATAAAATATAAACTATTCTCACTTAATTCTCAAATCCCAAGTCACACACACAAAAACACAGAGGACCAATGGCTCGATGCCTGTGGCTCAATGGGCTAAGGCGCAGTCATGTACACCTGAGCTGGAGGGTTCGAATTCAGCCCTGGCCAGCCAAACAACAATGATGGCTGCAACCAAAAGAAAAAAAAATGGCCGGCGTTGTGGCGGGCGCCTGTAGTCCCAGTTACTTGGGAGGAGGAGGCAGGAGACTCGCTTGAGCCCAGGAATTGGAGGTTGCTGTGAGCTGTGATGCCACAGCACTCTATCCAGGGTGACAGCTTGAGGTTGTCTCAAAAAAAAAACACAGAGAACCAAATGTAAGCAACATTCACAAGGCAGTCAAAGGAAGGCTGTAAGGACATAGAAGTCACCACAACATCAAGATAAAGAAACTGCTAAGAAAGTCCTCCAAACACAGACATGTATTTGCCATAAATTGTTGTATTGGCCTTGCATATATTCTGCATACATATTCAATGAACTCATTGTCAGCATTGCGTGTGCAATACTAAGAAAACCCAAAGAGAGAAATTTAAATGTTAAGAAATAAGATTTTGTCAGTTGAGCTTCGGAGGCCACAAATTATCATAAGATGCTTTCCCCTAAAGAACCAATTTTTGCCTCCCTTAAGGACGCAAGTCCCAACATCTGTGCTCCCACAGTTATTGTACTGACACCTTTTAAAATAAAATCAGTTTACCCAAGAAAACATCCATCCCATAGCTATCATGAGAGCTTCTCTACTTCTAGTACTCTTTGGGTACTTTGAAAGGAAAAGGATTCCCATATTATTAGTTGTCCAAAAAAGGATCCCTTTAGGGCTCATCCCAGGCATTCTTTCAGATAAGGAAACTGACAGGACCCTCAGAGGCTAAGAGACTTCCTCAATCAATGTCACTAGTCACAGACAGGACCTTATCTGTCCTCTTCACCACTGTGTCTCCAGGCTAGAACAGAGGTTGGTACCTAAAGTAAGCAGATATTTGCACACCTAAATGATGAATGACTATTCAAAGAGAGATGAGAGATAGGTTACCTAATTCCTAGCCTAGCACTTTTCCAAATATACCACTTTGTCCCTTTTTATTTCTCAAGACTACCAAATAATGACTACAAATACTATGAATATCAAATATGGCCACAAAGACTACCAGACTCTCTTAATTGTATGAAAATCTTTGTAGCTGAAAGAAGGAAACTTGAAGAAAAGAATCTTATTAACTTATGGGTAGAGCTCTTCAGCCCATTTACAGAAAGTTAGAGACTTTCTACAAGTAAATCTCAGGTGCCCAGTCTACAACACTCTACTATTTATTTGCTTACTCTGACTCAAGCTCTTATCTAGAGTTCTTGTACACACATCCTATCACCCTATCCAGATTGAGAACCCTGGAGGCCAAAACTGTACCTTCTAAGGCACCTAACCAAGTTTGAGCAAAGAGCAAACCTTAATACGTGCTTGCTAAATATATGCCAGTGGCCAGGCCCAGTGGCTCATGCCTGGAATCCCAGTACTTTGGGAGGCCAAGGCATGTGAATTTCCTGAGCTCAGGAGTTCAAGACCAGCCTGAGTGAGAGCAAGACCTGTCTCTATAAAAAACTAGCGGAGCATTGCAGTGGGCACCTGTAGTCCCAACTACTTGGGACTCATTCATAGTTACTGAATGAAAAAAATAAACAGCAAAAACTGAGAAGTTTTTAAGCAACATCTTTTCCCCAGTCATGCATTCATTCATTCAATGAATATACAATTACTAACTATCTGTGTGCTAAGCTCTCAGCTATTCCGTAACCTTACTTCTCCCACAGAGCTAGAGCCCTCCTCGTCAGGTAATGCTTCTCAATTCTTTGGTTCAACTTGTAATCAGTGGGCATAGCTTGTCTAAGTTATTTCTGGAACAGTTCCAGTTCTATTGTCCCAGTGTTAATAATTAATACAGCAGCCCCTCAACAATGCTCTGGTGTAGACAACTGCATAGCTGAGGGCACAGCAAATCTTTTCTGACAAAAATACCAGGATTCGAATATTTCTCCAGTCCACCGTCTCATTTCCGCATTTATAATATGATTAAACTAAATGATTATACATAGGAAATGGTTGGGGACAAGCCTGGGATCATACTGTGAAAAGCCTTGCATGCCAAGCACATGGATACTTAATTTAACAGACAAAAGGGGCTATAAAAACTTTCTAGGAAGGAAGTGAATGTATGGTCAAAGTACCAGGAAAGCATTACTACCTTGATTACAGAGAACTAAGACAGGGAGAACATGAAGGAAAACAGCTGGCTCCACATCATACCAAAAAAATAGCCTAAAGCTATAAATAGAGGTTGTCCAGATGAAAATATCCACAGATATGCTATTTCATCATTTGCCTTTATGTGTAGTTTAAAAGTTTCAGCAATAAATATATACAGCTAAGTAAGCTGTAATTCACTGGTCTGTGGTCTTGGGGCCCTCAAATACAAGGCACGGGCTATAAGGAAGGTTCTGGACACCCAGGCCTCTCATCTGGCAGTCATGGAAAGAAGCTGCAGTTCAGTTGTTGTTTTGTTTTGTTTGTTTTTTGAGACAGAGCCTCAAGCTGTCACCCTGGATAGAGTGCTGTGGCATCACAGTTCACAGCAACCTCCAATTTCTGGGCTCAAGCGAGTCTCCTGCCTCCGCCTCCCAAGTAGCTGGGAGGCGCCTGCCACAACACCCGGTCATTTTTTGGTTGCAGCCGTCATTGTTGTTTGGCGGGCCCGGGCTGGATTCGAACCCGCCAGCTCAGGTGTACGTGGCTGGCACCTTAGCCTGTTGAGCCACAGGCGCTGAGCCTGTTGTTTTGTTTTTATTTTCAGGCCCACATTTAAAGCATAGTGTTCGTTGTTAGGACTTTCCTGGCATTAGAGATGGACAGGAATCTCAACCGCCTGCTCCAGATCATCCACTATTGCATCATTTGAAACCAAAGCCTTCCAAGGACAGCGACAGGTAAAATGGCAGCAGCAGCAGCAGCTATGGGAGCTGCTACAGCTGCCGAGCCTCTGCCTCAACTTCAAGCGTGAGAGAGCGCGCTCTCTCCAGAGCTGCCAAGTGCTGAAAGAACAGTCAATAAATCAACAGGTCCGGCGCGGCCGCCGGGAGGTGCTCAGACCCGGCGCGCCGCGACGGGAGGAAGTAGCTAATTACTTAAATCGAGTTGAGACCACAGGAGTTTCTCAAAGCGCCTTCCCTACGTCAACTACCCACACTAGGGACCTGTTTGGGGAAGTGTCCCGGCCCGGCGTGGGTGGAAGGAGAAGCCTCAGAGCCCGGGCTGCTTATCCTGCCCTCTAGCCCTCCAGCCTCTCTGCAGTCCGGCCCGACCCTGACCGTCCGGGAAGATACCCCTCGACTCTTCCTCCGTCCCGCTGCGCCATCTTTTCATAGATCCTACACCTGTCGGATCTGCCACCAAGAAACTTCCATAGAAGGTGAGATTCCCAGCTTGAGAGACGATTCCACAGAACCCCAGAAGGCCAGTGTCCGGACTTCTGGGTCAGACTTCGTAAAGCCCGGGAGTCCCTAGAGAGGCTCTGAACGGCTCGGAGATGCGGTCCTCCGCTCTCGCTCGCTCGCATGCCCCCGGTCGCCGGCGCCCCAAACCTTGGCAGCCCCTCCGCTCGGCGCGCCGCAGGGCCCCCCTTCCTCCGTCCCGGACAGACCTAGGAAGGCTGGGTGCCCCACCCATACCCGTCCCAGGCAGGGGATCAAGAGTGCGGGACCTCGGCTGCCGCAGCCCGCCTGACTCTTCACTCCCGGACTCCTATCCCGGGTCTCAGGGGCCGTGCCCGCACTCCCCATCGGCTAGTACCTCGTCGGCTTCCAGCTCCGCTCGGCCGCCTATGAGCGCCATGTTCCTCCTCCGGCTGCTGCCGCCCTAAAACCGAGCAGAGAACTCAGAAACCACTCCGTTTCCTCGGCTCGGGGATGCCAGCGAGGGAAGGGGTCTCCCGCCTTACGCGCCGGGTCCCGGGCGGGGCTGGAGCGTAGCTAAACCGAGCTTTCCCCGCCCCCGGCGCGGGCGGGCCCGAAGAGCATCCATTTCCCGAGAGGACGCCGGGCGCCCCGCCCCGCCTCTGGCCCCGCCTCCCCCACGCGGATATATACCGAGAGCCAACCCGGTTCCGGCAACGCGTCTCCGCCCCCAGCCGGCTGCCCCGAGCCGGCTACCCCACCCGCCACGCGGGCAGAATCACCTAGAGGACTAAGTCTGTGGGTCTCGCCCGCCTTCTGGGAAGGTTTGAGGAGGTTACCTACCGCCTGTGCTCCTACAACCTGGAGAGCGCAGTTAACGAAGCCAAGGTCAAATTCGTAGTTCCTCTCGGGACCCATGGAAGCATCCACCTGGTCCTTGGTGTAGTGCCATTTCCTTCGCCAAGTGGGACCCGCATCTCGCAGGTGGTGTGGTCTTGGGTCGCGATCACCTCTGACAAGGCACCTGCCTAGACACTAGGTTGAGAGCACCGTCTTCAGATACAGGGACGCTGTGTTTGCTTCTGTAAATGTTTAAAAATAGAAAAACCACAGGACAAGGATTTATACCACTTGGAGCTTTTCTACCTCCCTCGCCCCGGTCCTCTTTATTCTCCCAATAGCATCCTGTACTGATCCCTTTTGTACCTCCAAACATAAGAGTAAAATTCGTGGTATAAACTCCATGAGGGTAGGATGGTGTCTGTCTGCTTCCAGGTTGTGTCCCCGCACCCAGAACACTGCCTTGTGGTGCTCAACAAATTTTTGCTAGCTGATCTTAGAAGCTGAATCTTCCTTCTGACATGTAAAATAATTAAACCAAACAATTTAATTGGAAAGTTAAAAGATACATTTTTAAGGATTTGGGGGATTTTTAAGCTTTGTTTTACATACAAAAAAATGCACCAAGTTTAAGAGTTTAATTCAGTGACAAGTATTTACAAAACACTATCCTGATCATAATATCGAACATTCCAAAAAAGTTCCCTGCGCCCCTTGGCTGTCAATTTCCTACCCCCTCTTCCTGGACTCTAACAACTATTGAGCTGCTTTATATCACCATCATTTTGCCTTGTCTAGAATTTCACACAAAGTGAATCATAAAGCATGTGATCTTTTCTGTCTGGCTCCTGAAAGCCTACTTAATAGTCACCCAGTGATAATTATTAAAATAGCTAACAGTTATTGAGCGCTGACTATGTGCTAAGACTATGCCAAATCCCTAAGTCCTTTCAATATATTATCTCACTTATTCTTCATAACCCCATATACAGGGTAGTATGATCTTATAGATAAGAAAACCAGAGCTGAGAGAGTTTAAGTAAATTGCCTGCGGCCAGACAGCTATGAAGTAAGTAGGAATGACAAAATCCGAAACCCAGCAGTCTGGTCTAAGGCCTGACAGATAACCATTGCTCTGTACTGCCTCCAGCCACCCTCCTGCTCCTTCTCCCTTTTTGTTTCAGTAGAGCAGCTGCCTGTACATGCCCATGACACACATTTTTAGTGAGTCACCTTTGCACCTTTGACATTTGCCCTACCATTTTAATGAATCACCACATACCTTTATACTAGAAGTATAAAATAGTTTCTACCTCAGAAACAATAGGGAAAAAATGGATTAAGTTGTGATGGTTACTCAATCTCTGAATTTACTAAAAATTACTGAATTGTATACTTACAATGGGTGAATTTTATGATTATGTAAGGTGTATCTTAATAAAGCTGTTTTTAAAATCTGGTTAACATATTCTTTGGACTCTAGATAGACTAGAAGGGACCTAGATGTCCTTGGATTTCAATAACCCTCAATGTTTCCACTCCTTTCCTACCCCATCCTCACTCCATTCCTACCTCATCCTATTTATATTTCACTTTTTGAGGCATGAGTTCCTATCTGGGTCCAGATTCTATTTTGTGTTACTCATGTGTGATTCTGTTTTTTAAAGTTTATCAGTTCCTAAATTAATATGCCTTTTTTTGAGAGATAGTGTCACTTTGTCGCCCTAGGTAGATATGGCATCATAGCTCACAGTAACCTCTGACTCCTGGACTCAAGCTATTCTCTTGCCTCAGCCTCCCAAGTAGCTGGGATTATAGGCACCTGCCACAAAGCCCTTTCAGAGACAGGTGGCTCTGCCTGGACCTCCCAGAGTGGTGAGATTACAGGCATGAGCCACCGCACTGGGGCAATATCCCATCTTTTGGACTTACAGCTGTCTTGCTAGTGCCTGCTGCTTCTCCCATTTGTTTTGTTATTCTGTCTTATGAATTTCAACTCTTCAAAGTTTGGAGAGCTATCAAAGAACTTGGCTGTAATTAGTGACGTCATTATGTTATAACGAGAATCAAGTCTAATTTTTCATAAACCTAGACTTATGGATGAAGTTCTCTGGGTTTTTTAATATCAGGAATCAAATCTAAAACCCTGTATATTTTAAATTCGTGTCACAAGATGAGCAGCACTCATGTTTCAATTACAAATAATGAATAAACGTGTTCTGGCCATCGGAACATCTAATCAAATTTGCTTTGCACCAGGCAGATGTCAGCTTTTTTTCCTACACATATGATTTTACAAGATCATGAATCACAAATATAAAACAGTTTTTTTCAAAGAGTAATTAGAATAAATTTGTTTTTGTAACAGAATTCCCCTTGCCAGTTCACTGATAACATTATACTCTTAACAGTCTAGTGAGATTACTCAGATTTTCCATTTCCCCAAAGTAACTAGCATAGAGACTAACTAAGCCAGAGGGTATGTGAATCTTTTCATTTTGAAGCCACACCTACTTGGAGCTATTTCAAAAGAAATCTAATGTTGCACACATTCTAATCTTTAACATTCCTGAACTTGTTCCCCTTAGCTAATGCAGTTTTTTGCTGATACTTGATTTAAATAAAAATGAATCATAATTTGTATAGCAGGAGGAGCTCTATTGAAGTAAGTGCTCATTGTAAATAACATGCTTGTCAATGACTTTGTCTCACATTCATGCCTTAGCTCCTCAAGGAAAATATCTCTAAAACAGCTCTTCCCTCTCACTCACATCCTCCTATGGATAATAGCATTGATTATTGTCTGGAACTCTCTTGTCCATTCATTTGTTTACTTGATAGTCTGTGTCCCTCAACAAAAACATGGGCAGGCACACGCACACAAAACAACATAAGCTCCAGGAGGAAGGGAACCTTATGTTTTGTATCTGTAACAAAAACCCTGGTGCCAAATACATAATAAACAATAAATGGCTGTTGAGTGAATGAATGAAAGTATGAAAGCTGATAGTATATTAAGCATTATTGTTTGGACCTAAAGCAATACTAATGTTTTAGCATAATCTAATAATAATGAGAGAGAATTAAAGAATGCAAATTATATGTTGTCTAAAATGTAAATATTGTTTTCTAGAGTAATGTGGCAAGCGTGATGACTATCTTTAATGCCTGCTCAATTTTTCAAAATTATAGAAGAGCTAAGCACTTAGAAGTCCCTCAGTGACCTCAAGAGAAGTAATTCATGTCCCTGAGAGAGGTTTCCATGCTAGGGGAAAAAAACCTTATGACTTAATGGAGACTGGGAGTTGGGTAAACATTAATTTTGCCCCACTTAAGAGTTGTTTGTTCACTTTTTTCATATGTGTGTGTGTGTGTACTCTTTTTTCACTCTTTCCAATCATTTCCTATTTATTTTCACAAAATCTTTTTAGAGTAACACCATTTTCTCAAATAAGGAACGTGAGACCAAAGAAGAGACCAACAACACAAAGAAGAACTTTGGTAACATTTGATCTCAGGGCAGAGTGTTGACAATTTAAAAACAAGACGAATAAGAATAAATAGGCAATCTGTGGCAGACATGACTTATTACCACCTACTGTTCATTCTCCCCAGGCTCCATTAGTAAGACAACCTGACTTTATAAAGGGCAGCATACTCCTAGCTAAAAAGCTAGTTTCAAAGGACTCCTGTACAATTAGGAATGGCCAATGTATCTAAATTCTGGCCAGTGGAATGTATTTCACAAATAGGAAGGCTATTTGAAGGGAAATGACTCAACTGGAGCGTGTGTCCTTTTGCCTTCCTCCTTCCCACAACCTAAAACAGATGTGATGATTGGAGCTATTGCAGCCCTTTGGACCATGAGATAATACCTTGATAATAGAAGCCTTAAACTAGAAGAGAACAAAAAGACAGATGGAGTCTGAGTTCCTGTATTTGTGGTGCTGCCATACAAGTCCTTGAACTACCAACCTCCAGATTTCTATTACGTGAATGATATATCTGGTAATAATCTTATGCAAGCAACTATTATATTGAGTTTTCTGTTATATGCAAGCATACCTAAATCAAAATGTGTAAGTATTTAATTCCAAGGGTTATTAAATATTCTTAGTTCAAATACATCCTCCCAATCACTCTAGCAAAGTCATTTTAGAACCTCTGATGAATATTGGACCAGTATGAACAACCGACTTGGAGCGATTATGCAAACTACAAGCATACCTCATGTGCTTTTCTACATGTGCTTCATGCTTCATTTAATGTGCTTTACAGAAACCGTGTCTTTAAGTTTGTGGCAACACCGGGTTAACCAAGTCTATCTATGCTATTTCTCCAACATCCTATGCTCACTTCATGTCTCTGTCACATTTTAATAATTTTCACAGTATTTCAAACTCTTTCATTATGTTTATATCTATTATGGTAACCTGTGATCAGTAATCTTTGATGTTATTATTGTACTTGCTTGGGGGTACCTAGGACCATTCCCATATTAGATAGTGAACTTAATTAATAAATGCTGCGTGTGTTCTGACTACTCTACAGACAGGCAGTTCTTCTATCTCTCTCGCTCTCCTCAGGCCTCCCTATTCCCTGACTCAAAAATCTCAAAATTAGACAAATTAATAACACTACGATGGCCTCTAAGTGTTCAAGTGAAAGGAAGAGTCACTAACTGGATTCAGTGGCTGGCTCACTTTGGGACCTGAGGTGGGAAGATCTCTTGAAGACAGGAATTTGAAACCAACCAGGCAACATACTGAGACACCCATCTATCCCCCCCCCAAAAAAAGAAAAATTAAAAATTAGCCAGGTGTAGCAGTATACACCTGTAATCTCAGCTACTTGGAAGGCTGAGGCAGGAAGATCATTTGAACCCAGGAGTTGGATGCTACAGTTAGCTACGATTGTGCTACTGCACTCCAGCCTGGGTAAGAGAGTAAAACGCTGTCGCTGAGAAAAACAGAAAAAAAAAAAAAAGAAGAAGAAGAAGAAGAAGTGGGGCTATTTGGGAAATGAGTTAGTCATGAGGGCTTTATTTTTAAAAGTAGAAGTAGTGCCCTTGTAAAAGAGATAGAAGGGGCTAGGCAAGATGGCCATGCCTATAATCCTAACACTCTGGAAGACAGAGGCAGGAGGATCCTTGGAGCTCAGGAGTTCAAAATCAAGCTGAGCAAGAGTGAAACATCATTTCTACTAAAAGTAGAAAAAAATTAACCAAGCATTGTCATGGGTGCATATAGTCCCAGCTACTCAGGAAATTAAGGCAGGAGGATGGCCTGAAACCCAGGAGTTTGAGGTGACTGTGAGCAAGGCTAATGCCACAGCACTCTAGCCCAAACAACCAAATGAGACTCTGGCTCAAAAAATAAAAAAGAGATTGAAGGGAGATACCTCTCCCTTTCCATCATTTAACATTTGAAAATGCAGCAAGAAGAGGCATCTATAAAGCAGAGGGTGAATCTTCACCAGACACCAAATCTGTTAGCATCTTGAACTTGGACATCCCAGCCCTTAGAACTATGAGAAGTAAATTTCTATTGTTTACAAATTACCCAATACAAGGTGTTTTTTATAGCTGCCTGAATGGACTAAGGTATGTTGCTGCATAGTGTTTAGCATACATAGTCTAATGTTAACATTTGTTCTAAAGGAAAACTCTGACAATTTTTTCATGGATATTATTCCAACAATAAGAGAAACAATCTTTAAGTAGTAAGAATATACCTTTTTTTCTGTGACTCAACAAAACCATTTTATTTTATTTTCATACATTTTTAATTTAGGCCAGGCACGGTGGCTCATGCCTGCAATCCTAGCACTCTGGGAGGCTGAGGCAGGTGGATTGCTTGAGCTCAGGAATTTGAGAACAGCCTGAGCAAGAGCAAGACTTCATTCCTACTAAAAATAGAAAAATTAGCTGAGCATGTGGCACGCACCTGTAGTCTCAGCTACTCAAGTGGCTGAGGAAAGAGGATCACTTGACTGAAGGTTTTGAGGTTGTGGTGAGCTATGTTGCGATAGTACTCTACCCAGGGCAACAGAGCAGAGACTCTGTCTAAATAAATAAATAAATAATTTTTTATTGTACCCTATTGTCATAAAAAAAAAAAAAAAAGGTTCTCACTATTCCAAGCCACAGCCTTACTCTTACAAGTATCAGACCACCAATAATAAAGCCTTATCTACTAGCTCCTTGAGGCTTGGGTTTGTTTGTTTGTTTGTTTGTTTGTTTGTTTGTTTGTTTTTAAGACAGGGTCTTACTCTGTCACCCAGGATAGAATACAGTGATAATAATCATAGCTCATTGCAGTCTCAAACTCCTGGGTTCAAGTGATCCTCTTATCTCAGGCTCCCAAGTAGCTGGGACTACAGGTTCACACCACTACATCTGGCTAATTTTTCTCATTTTTTGTAGTGACAGGGTCTCAAGCCCAGGCTGGCCTCAAACTCCTAGTCTCAAGCCATCTTCCCACCTCATCCTTCCAAGGGCTGAGATTACAGGCATGAGCCACTGTCCCAGGCTGAAACCTGGGTTTTGGATCTTGAACAAACCACTTCATTTCTTTTAGGGGTGGGTGTGTGAAAGAGAGGGATATAGAATGAAAAGTTAAAGTACAGGGTGGCCATAAAGTTTGTGTGCAATGTAATATATAACCTTCTCTATAAATTCTGAGATTCTAGAGATTGACCTGAAGAAAGACCTCCTTACCCACAGGTACAATGGAGACTAGGATGCAGTGACTGGAAGTATTCCCAAATCATCAGGGGGTCTCTCAAGTAGTTGTTCCAAATGTCCTAGGTAATGTGTTGGGGGGAGGGAGAATTTTAAGAAATTCCCCATTGATGTCCTAGCAGAGAACTTTCTCTGTAAACATATTTAACTGATGGAAGGCAGGCTCCAAGCTGATGGGCCTCACGTCTAGTCTGAGAGTCTCTGTTCTGGCTCAGCAGTCATGCGTGGGTTCACTATCATTTCTGTATGCGTTACCTGTTTTCTTGTCTCTTAAGCACTTTTACAACAACCCCGTGAGATAGGCAGGCTTACATCTTACAGATAATGAACTGGAGACTCTGAGATAGTAGATGACTTGCCCAGAGTCATTTCTCAGTGAGGATAAACTAAATGTTAAGGCCCTTGCCTGAAGGCTATTGTAGGAAGGATATAACCATGGTCTGGAGATCTTTATATATATATGGAAATGTATAAATACCCCAAAGCTGTCTAGTATAACAAACATAACCCAGAAGCTTGTAAACTCCCCTACCAATCACTTCCCACCATAATGCTATTATTTTGTCATTATCTGACAGTTCCAAGACCTTTAGAAAGATAGATCCTTGGTGTACTCACAATGTATTTTTACAGCACTTTTCATGCATAGGCAACCTAAAAAAAAAATCATAGATGTTATACCACGAAGAATGTCAAAATAATTTCAGAAAAGTTCATCAAATATCAAAGGGTTATTTGGAAGAATAATATAAAAAATATTTAGTCTGTGAAAAAAGGATAGGACCTCTATATTAAAGAGAAGAAGGATTTCAATAATCTAACTGTACCCCATAAGGAGCTAGGCTCAGCAACTCTATTCCTGGGTACATATCAAAAAGAACTGAAAACAGGTGTTCAAACAATGCTTGTACATGAATGTCAACAGCAGCACTATTCACAAAAGCCAAAAGGTAAAAATAACAAAAGATGAATGGATAGACAACTGTGGTACATTCATACAATGGAATATTACTCAGCCATAAAATGGAATTGACATGTTTTTGGATGAACTCCAAAAACATTACCCTAAGCAAAAGCCACGTATTGCAGGATTCCATTTATATGAAATATCCACAACTGCTTAATCAGTACAGAGTCTCTTCTGGAGGTGATGAAACTGTTTTGGAGCTAGATAAAAAGTGATTGTTGCACAACATTATGGGTATACTAAATACCACTAAACTGTATAATTCTAAATAGTTCATTTGATGTTATATGAATGTTCTCTTTCCAGATTCAGCAAAGAGTATGAGACTTCATAGAAACTCCATGCTTTTAAAAAATACTAGCCTACGTGTACAAAAAAATGGTTCTGTTCGTTCATTTAACACCTATTCTGTGAGGCTGATATACAGCTCAAATTACTGTTATGGATTACGCTAGCATTGACATGCATGAATGTCTCTGACTGGCTTGGCATCTATTTAGAGATCCATGCCATACTGATTGTTAAATCCTTCTGATATCAGCCCTGCTACTCTGTGTCTGGGCACTGGGAATCCAGCAATGGACAAATCAGGCAAAACCCCAACCCTTACGAAGTTTACATGCCAGTAGGGGAAAGAGAAAAGAAATAGTACGAAAAAGTAATTATCGTATGTAAAGTATAGAAAAGTGCTAAGGAGAAAAACAATGTATAAAAGAGAACAAGAAGTCTTGAAAATACTTCCAGTCATGGCTGAGGAGGTCCTATGATGCCAGCACTGCAGGTAACAACTATAAACTCTGGATCCACCCCCGTAAAAAAAGAGCCCATAGCAACCTGAATGCGCTGCAGAGAGACCCCAGAAAACCAGTTTCTAAAGTGGGGAGGGGGGCATTAGAATGAGGGCAGACCCCATGTTGCACCAAGGCTAAGGTTCAAACATGTGCAGGTTTACGAGTTCAAAGAACTCAAATACAGAATTTGGGGCAACCATAGCAGCTGGAAACTGAGTAGGGAAAGACAAGAGGTGGTGAGGAGAGGTTCCGACCTCTGGGTATAAGTTCTTTTGGCCAAACCTCTGGCTGAGGCCTAGACTACGCACATGTGAAGATGACCCCAAGCTGCCCAGCTAAGGTTCAAAGAACTGAACTGAAATTTAAGCGGCCACTCACTGCAGGGGAAAAGGGTGTTTACTGTTTGTGTTCAGCCAAGTTAACCAACAGTTTAAAAAAAAATCAATACTATTCAGAGAATCTAAAAGACTCTCAACTCAAACTCCGGTTTGTTAAAAGTTATCCTCCTTTCCACTACACTTTACCTCATTACAATCTATTAAAGTCATCTCTTTTAAAGCTTGGTTAAGAGGAAATGAGAAAATTAGCATATCTTCCTGGAAATCAGTTTGACAACAAGGATTAAGTGTTTAAAATGTAGCACCCCTTTTGATCTGATAATTCCTCTCCAAGATCTTGTCTTTTAGAGATAAGCCATAAAAGGTGCAAAGATACACATAAGAAATATAGATCAGGAAAAATTTCCTTTTTCTCTCTATTCATCTATAGAGGTCTGTGGCTGGGGCCTTGACAGATGAACAAGAGAAAAACAAACAAGTTTATTAACATTCACTTCCAATATACACATGGGAGTTCTCAGTGACGAGTAACTCAAAGGAGTGGTTAGAACATGGGCTTATATAGCATGGTAAGGAAAGAACAATAGATTTTTGGAGAAGCGATAAGACAAAAGAAAAAGACATTGAGCTTCTAGGGGTAACAAATTGTGGAAAGGTAAATATGTGGGGAAACTAATAAATGATAAGGGCTAGTTAGGAAGTTTATGATGTGGCCTCCTCTGGTGCCATCTCTGGGCTAATAAAGGTCAAGAGTTGTCTCCAGTGATTAACTTCTGTGTGGTGAGTGGACACCTTTACAAACTTTTATCCTGCTCACAGGCAACTAGAGGGAGGGTAGAGAACTTTTCTTGTATCTGCTTCTTCTCAATGACCTTCAGCTTGAAATAATCCTCATGTCAAAATGGCATATTTTGAGGTTGTATATTCTGCTACCCTTCAAAAATTTTTAATCATAGAACTGTTTTCAATTTTTTTTTTTTTCTAATAGGGATGGGGCCTTGCTGTGTTGCCCAGGCCAGAGTGCTATGGTTATTCACAGGTGTAATCATGGTGCACTACAGCCTTGGCTCCAAGCGATCCTCCCACCTCAGCCTCCTGAGTACAGGCATGCACCATGGCACCTGGCTTATTTTAAAAGTGCATATTAACTATCAGACAAACAAACATTAAAAAGTTTGAAAAGTGCTATGTTGAAAAATGTTATTATTGGTACTGAAATTTTCATTGCTATACCCCTATAAGAACAGTTTGGTAATAATCTACCAAAATTACAAATTCCCAGCAACCCCATATCTGGTCGTTTGTCTTATAAACATATATATACATACAGTAGAACCTCCAGAGCTGACCCCCCTGCCTACACTGACTACCTTCTTAACTTGACCTAAATTTTCATAGACCAGACATGCACCACCTGTACTTGTCAATACATTAACCACCTCCTTATGTTGACCAGGTTGTTATAGTCCCTAGGGGGGTCAATTTTCAGAGTTTCCACTGTATATATATGCGTGTGTTTGTATGAAACTACCTCTGCAGGAGGTTACTCAGTGTGATAATATTTGTAATAATGCAAATTTAGAAACTAAATATTCATCAACAAGGGATGGGATAAATACCTTGTGATACTTTTAACCCGTGGAGTGTTATTCAGCCTTAAAAAAAAATGAAAATAAGGACTCTCTTGAAGTACTGATATTGAGTCCTCTCCAAGATATATTATTAGGTGAAATAAGCTCGGCACAGAACGATGTTGATTGTTCCCCAATATTCTTTATCCCTTCCTCCAAATTTTTTGGACAGATATATGGCCATTAGAAGTAGAAAGACCACATTTCCCATGTTCCTGGCAGCTAGGAGTGACTAAGCGGTTAAGGTCTTCTCAATGAGAGGGGAGCCAAACTCCCTTGTGGTAGCTTTCAGGTCCCTTTCTTTCTTTTTTTTTTAGACAGAGTCTCACTATGTCACTCTTGGTAGAGTGCTGTGGCGTCACAGCTCACAGCAACCTCAAACTCCTGGACTTAAGCAATTTTCTTGCCTCAACCTCTCAAGTACCTGGGACTATAGGTGCCCACCACAATACCCAGCTATTTTTTGGTTATATTTATCATTGTTGTTTGGCAGGCCCAGGCTGGGGTCAAACCTGCCAGCTCCGGTGTATGTGGCTAGTGCCCTAGCCACTGAGCTACAGGCGCCGAGTCTCAGGTCCCTTTCTTATGTGCCCTTTGCCTCTCTTCTTCTTTGTCACATCCTCCATTGTATGTATCCATCCTGTGCCTGGAAACCGGTTCATAATTGAGCTGGAAGGAACCTATATCCTTCTTTGAGCTAAAACATATAGCAACTCTGGACCAATCTTGGAATTTTATACAAGAGTAATATAAACTTCCATGATATTTAAATCATTGTTATTTGGGGATTCAGTTATTGGAGCTGAACGTAATCCTAACTCCTACGCAATATAAATTTTGCAAGACTTTTACTCTAACTAGCTAAACTGCCCATTAGGAAGAGTGCACCCATTTGCTCTGCAATGAGTACTGTATGAACGGATATAGAGCTTTTTTCAATGCACCATGCTACCTCCTAGATACCAGATGCCAACTGCCTTCTGGGTCCAGAGATAGTAGAAAACCCACAAACGTGACCTGGATGCCAGGACAGGCAAAGGCACCAGTACCTACAATGAGTACGTCCTCCTGCCACTAGCTGTACACGCCCCCACTGTTCTCCTAGTGACTCAGCTAGAATTTACCGTTCCTAGCCAGATCCCCCCAGCCAGATCCCTCTTGTCCCGTCACTTCTTCACTTCATTGATTTCACTTTTTTGTGAAGATCTCTTTGCCTAGATAAAACTAATATGTGTGTGCTTTTCTCTTATTAATCACCCTGTGTCAATTTAACTTCTAGATCCAGCCAAAGAGATCACATAGCACTAAGGGAGCACTAGAAGTGACCTTGCTCTTCCCTCTACCATCACACAGAGGAGGAGAGAACTGCGGTGTCCACTGAGTGCCGCCCCCAACTGATCCATAGTCACGTGGAAAACAAAAAACAAAAACAAAACAAGAAGGTGAGCTAGGCACAATGGCTCAGATTTAATAATTCCAGTGCTGCAAGAGGCTGAGGCTAGAGGATCTCTTGAGGCCAGGAGTTCAAGACCAGCCTGGGCAATATAGTGAGACCCCATTTCTACAAAAATAAAAAATTAGCTGATGGGATGGTGCACACCTGTAGTTCCAGCTATTAAAGAGGCAGGAGAATGTCCTCGCCTTCCATGTTACAGTGAGCTGTGATCATACCACTGCACTCCAGCTTGGGCAAGAGAGTCAGACTTTGCGTTAAAAAAAAAAAAAAAGTTGGGGGAGGATTTTTTTTTTTTGCTGTTTTTGGCCAGGGCTGGGTTTGAACCTGGCACCTCCAGTATATGGGGCCAGTGCCCACAATGAGATTCCCACCTGAAACCAAGCTGGCATTCTCAATTCCTACTTTGCCTTCCCCCTGCCAAGTTCTCTTTGGAGTATTCTCTCTCAATAGGGTACGCAATAAACTCAGCTGGGTCTTGTCAACAGGTGGTATTGGTGATGTTTGGGGAGCCAGCATTCAATGATGGCAAACCAAGAATTTGGATGCCTGCTCATCATATGGAAGACAGTAGTGTTTTGTCTAAGCCAAGAGTTCCAGACCAGCATGAGCAAGAGCGAGACACCCCATGTCTGCAAAATAAAAAATCGAAAAACTAGCTGAGTGTAGTGGTGTGCATCTACAGTCCCTACTACTCAGGAGGCTGAGGCAGGAGGATTGATTGAGTCTAGGAGTTTGAGATATAGTCAGCTGTGATGAAGCTACTGCACTCCAGCCTGGGAGACAGAATGAGACCTCATTTCAAAAAAAAAACAAAAACAAAAAAAGAAAGGTTTCCATAAAGGTTAAATGTGTAGTATTGCCCTGTAATACATTAATCAGTTTTACATCCACTTAGCAACCTCAGTTTACATTCTTTCTATTTTTAGGAGACACCTAGGTCTCTCCTGTGCTCCTTTGAACCACCATTACTATCCTGCTGGCTCCTTTATTAATGAGTTAAGTCCATTTTTAGCATGTACTTTCTATATATGTTTATATTAGAGTCATTTTTTTAACTTTTGGAAATCCTGAAGTGTTGAATGAAGACTTTATAAAATTGCAATCATATCCTTCTATTTATGTAAAATATGCATGTATGTGTATATGTAAAAAGAATCAGAATTAATTTTTACCAAAATAGCAACAGTACCGGTTTTCTCTGAGTGGTGGGCTTTAGAATGTTTTTACTTTATTCTTCATGAATCTCTCTATTGTTCACATTATTTCACAATGAATATTACTTTTTTTTGTTCTATTTTTTTTATTGAATCATAGCTGTGTACATTAGTTCAATCATGGGGTTTAAAATGAGAAAAGTAGAAAAATAATATAACTATTTTTACCTTTAAAACTATAATATATAGATTTTTAAATCTCCTATGTGAGTTTTATCTCAGCCATTGGACTCTGGGCATTAGAAGATAGGAATAACGTCTCATTGTCACTAAATGGCCAACTATACTAAGTGCCTATAGTATATGCTTAATAAGTGTCCTTTCTCACCATCACCCACTTCTCTGAATAATAAACTAAAAGCCATACAGCCAGGTGCAATGGCTCACACCTGTAAAACTAGAAGTTTGGGAGGCTGAGCTGGGAGAATCACTTGAGTTCAGGAGTTCAAGACCACCCTCAGCAAGAGTAAGACTTTCTCTATAAAATAGTAGAAAAATTAGCCAGGCATGGTGGCATGTGCCTATAGTCCCTACTACTAGGACGGCTGAGGCAGGAGGATTGCTTGAGCCTGGGAGTTTGACATTAGGTGAGCTATGATAATGCCACTGCACACTAACCTGGGCAACAGAGTGAGACCTTGCCTCAAAAAAATAATAATAATAAAATGAATAAAACAATTAAAAGGCATACGAAGATTGTCCCTCAATCCTGTAATGAAATTCTGATTAGAAATCACTAGATGGAAGCATGAGCCACTAGAGAGACATCTGCCTTTTGCTTTAGCCACTGAGCATTTATAATTCTGCATTCAGGAAACTCCAACCCTTTCAGGCAAAGCTTACCTCTGCTTGAAAACTGAAAGTGCCAAAGACTTGCTTCTCCATACTCCTTTGTAGCTAGGGTTCCACCAATCTAAGTTCCCCCAATCTCAACCCAAGTGTTGAAGGGGCCATGACCCAGCAGGCATCCTACAGAATCTATTCTGGAGATGGGCGAGGAGCTGCCACAACCAACTTCCAAAGGCAGATGTAGCAACAGTTCTAGTGAAGGTGGTGAGTGTCAATGAACAAAGAGGCTGAAGTGTCTGCGAACAAAGGTATCTGCACTGTGGCATGATATTGGGCATGGTTTCTGGTTGTAAAGCCTCTGCACCTTTTGGAAAAGAAAAACACCCTTCGAATATCCTTTTAGTGAATTCCTTTTTTTGCCTCAGTTATAAGAAATTCTTTCCGTTGCTTGTAACTAAGAATCCTGGCTGGTACATACATACATATATATGTATATATGTGTATGTGTGTATATTTGTGTGTGTGTGTGTGTGTGTGTATCATTGTCTTCTTAGGTAATATTTTGGATGTCAATTTGACAAAGAGCAAAATTTTCTAACTTTAAAACTATAAAATTCTAAATAATAGAGAAGATTTACTATTTTCTGGCTTAAGGGCAAGGTTGGGAAGTGGTCCAGCAAGTTTGAATGACTCAAGGTCATCTACAGGCCCAAGTTCCTCGTATTTTGTTGTTTCCCCCATGCTAAGCAAGGTTGCCTTTGTCCACATGGTCAAAGCTGGCTTGTCACCATTTAAAATTACAGATTCTAGTCTACAGGATAGGGGCAGAGGAAGTGAAAAGCAAAGAGTATCCTTCTGAGCATGATACCTAGAAGTCATACATGTTGATTCTCACATCTCATTAGACATAATGCAGTCACACGTAAGAGGGAAAATTTAAAAAATTGTTAGCTGGGTTGCTGCATGAACAGCAAAACTGAAAGGGCTGTGTAACTGAGAAGTTGGGAATGGATATTGGAAGACAATTTGAAGTCTTTAAGATATTTTTTTTTTTATTGAGACAGAGTCTCACTCCATTGCCCTAGGTAGAGTGCTGTGGTGTCATAGTATACAGCAACCTCATACATCATTCTCTTATCTCAGCCTCTCAAGTAGCTAGGACTATAGGTGCCCACCACAGTGCCCACCTAGTTTTTCTTTCTTTTCTTTTTTTTTTTTTTTAGGAGAGATGGGATCTCACTCATTGCTCATTTTGGTCTCTAACTCCTGAGCTCAGGTGCAAGCCACCTGCCGCAGCCTCCCAGAGTGCTAGGATTACAGGCATCCTAGCACAGGCCACCATGCCCAGATAGATGCTGTTTTGATTTCCACTTTATAGATAACCATCCATTCCCCTCTTCTTCTTTGACAACAGAAAACCTCACTTTTAGCAGGCCAAAATCCTCCCAAAATAAAGATTTACATTTCTCAGACCCATTTTTCTAAATTGTGACATTGAACTAGGATTGACTTAGGAAATACCAACATTTACGTATTTATTTATAAGCTGATGCAATAATAAAAAATATAAAATATATGCTAGTTTTTTCTCTAATCTTATCTTTTTTCTGTTTTCTTAGATAAAGATTTGTCCCTAGCACAAATATGCCTAGGCCGGAAATAAGTTTAACCTACAATTAACCCGAACTCATATTCCTCAGTGTTCCTCATTTTTCTTCCCACTGGCATTTTTAGCTAGTTATTTGAAAAATACAATTTACATCTTATATTAAGTACATCAAATACATAGAAATAAGTCCTTTAAAAAAGAATTATAAAACCACTATGCTGAAAACTACATAGTATTTTTTTTTTTTTTTTGGCCAGGGCTGGGTTTGAACCCTCCACCTCTGGCATATGGGGCCAGCGCCCTACTCCTTTGAGCCACAGGCGCCGCCCAAAACTACATATTATTGATGAGAGAATTTTTAAAGACCTAAGTCAGCGGTTCTCAACCTGTGGGACGCGACCCCTTTGGGGATCAAACCACCCCTTCACAGAGGTCGCCTAAATATATCCTTCATATCAGATATTTACATTACACTTCATAACAGTAGCAAAATTACAGTTATGAAGTAGCAATGAAAATAATTTTATGGTTGGGGGTCACCACAACATGAGGAACTGTATTAAAGGGTTGCGACATTAGGAAGGTTGAAAACCATTGACCTAAGTAAATGCAGACAATAACTTTAAAGATTTAAATAGTGTCATGGATTAGAAGACAGAATCCTTTTTTCTCTTAGTGGTATTTTTCATATCTATTAACACATAAAAACAAAGCTAAGTTAGAAGACAAGAAACAATGATGCTCAATTATAAAAGATAAAATTGGAAGTTTTTTTAAAGAAGAAAACAAGGTTTAGTGAAATTTTTTCTGCTTTTTTCCTCATAAAATGGAAACACACCACCTTTCAGTTTCCTGTAGTATACTACAGACTTTTAACACCTAATCTTTGTGCTGCTTCTTTACATAGGAACCTTGAGTTAGGCTCTTATCACATACAATTCTTAAAGCAAATAATGGGCGGCGCCCGTACTCAATGGGTAGGGCACCAGCCACACACACCGAGGCTGGTAGGTTTGAACCCGGCCAGACCCAGCTAAAACAACAATGACAATTGCAACAACAAAAAATAGCCGGGTTTTGTAGCAGGCACCTGTAGTCCCAGCTACTTGGGAGGCTAAGGCCAGAGAATCATTTAAGTCCAAAGAGTTTGAGGTTGCTGTGAGCTGTGACGCCACAGCACCCTACTGAGGGCAACAAAGTGAGACTCTGTCTCAAAAAAAAAAATAAATATAAAGCAAATACCTCTGACCCAATCTTGAATGAAAGAATATAAAATTTTATAGTAGAGGACCTAACTGTACTATAATCCCATTTCTATGACTTTCTAATACAACACTTTGTAGCCTGTACAGGGAAGGTACATACTAATTGTTTCTGAAGCATCTGCTATATTAAACTATCGGAAAAAGTGATAATTGCCATAAGTACTAGGCCACACTTCTTCAGACAAAATTGAAAAGCCTGAGAATTTTTCTTCTTTTGATCTTCTCTTCCCAACCACAGGGCTGTTCCTGTGCTTCAATACCGGGTCATGCTTCTTAGCACCCATGGCCACACTGCTGCTCCAAAACTACATTTTTCTTGGCTCACTCTTTTACGTTAATTCATTCAACAAACACCTTTTATAGTTTGCTACAAGCAAGGCCCTGTCCCACACCTGCAAAAGATGGATAAGATATTGGACTTGGATTATGGTAATTTGATCACTAGCAACTAATATTGAAAAATATCATGTATAAGGCAGATCCATGTTTTGTTAGATGGATCTCATAAAGATTTTGCAGGAATGCAAAATTAGGTATGAAAATGAGTATTTGTAGTGAGAAAATAAATCCTTACAAACTATCAAAGGCTTGGAGATTCAGATTATGTACCACCACACCTAGCTAATTTTTTAAAAATGTTTTGTAGACACAAGGTCTCGCTATATTGCTCAGGCTGATCTCAAACTTCTGGCCTCCAGTGATCCTCCTGCCTCAGCCTTCCACAGTGCTAGGATTACAGACATGAGCCTTTAGGCAATTTATCAGAAATGATTTCATATAAATGCTTTCTGGTTACAACCTGTCTTCCTCTCCCACTTAAGTCACCTTTGACCACCCTGGAATTCCCAGCACCCTGGAATTCCCGGCACAGAAGCCTGAGCAAGTGAGGGACCAGGAAGTTGAAACCTCATTATTGTCACGGTGTTAATGTTAACCTGCCTCTGAGCATACACACCTCATAAATTCTAAGAAGAAAGTACAAAGGACCAAGGGCAGTTAAGGGGGACTTTCTAGTGGAGTTAATCCTTAACAAAGGCCAACAGGCTGGGTCTGGTGGTTCACACCTATAATCCTAGCAACTAGGGAGGCTGAGGCAGAAGGATCACTTGGACAGGTGCTCAAAAGACCAGCCTGGGCAACATAATAAGACTCCATCTCGGGAAAAAAAAAATTGTTTTCAATTAGTGAGCATGGTGAGGCATGTAGAACCAGCTGTTTGGGAGTCTGAGGCAGGAAGATCACTTGAGCCCAGGAGTCAGGTTACTATCAATTATGATTGACACTACTGCACTCTAGGCTGGGTGAAAAAAGAAAACCTGGCTGAGCAGGGTGGCTCCGGCCTTAATCCTAGCACTCTGGGAGGCCAAGGAGGGAAGATTGCCTGAGCTCAGGATTTCAAACCAACCTGAGCAAGAGAGAGACCTATTTAGTTTTTCTAAAAATAGAAAAACTAGCTGGGCACTGTGGCAGGTGCCTGTAGGCCCAGCTATTTGGGAGGCTGAAGCAAGAGGATTGTTTGAGCCCAAGAGTTTGAGGTTGCTGTGAGCTATTACAACACAGCACTCTACCCCAGGGTGCAGCTGAGTGAGGCTCCATCTCAAAAAAAAAAAAAGTATGACAATGGATCTTTAGTGGGGATTGCATTAAAATTGTATCTTGCTTTGGGTAGTATGGACACTTTGACAATGTTGATTCTTCCCAGCTGTGAGCATGGTATATTTTTCCATTTGTTACCATCTTTAGCTATTTCTTTTCTTAGAGTTTGATCGTTTTCTTTATAGAGATTTTTCATGTCCTTTGTCAGGTAAACTCCTAAATATTTCATCTTCTTTGGCACTACTGTAAATGGAATAGAGTCCTTGATTGTTTTTTCAGCTTGGCGATTGTTGGTATATATAAAGGCTACAGATTTATGAGTGTTGATTTTGTAACCTGAGACACTGCTGTATTCCTTGATCATTTCTAAGAGTTTTGTAGTAGAATCCCTGGTGTTTTCCAGATATACAGTCATATCATCTGTGAA
>CAUYON010042587.1:0-10311 GCA_963573935.1 Arctocebus calabarensis
CTGAGATCAGTTTCAGGTTTAAGTCATCCATTGAAAGGAAATCATCATAGCAGATAATATTTGTCATCTATGTAGGAAATTTGATTTCAACTTTCGTTTTGACTCTGAATCATACAGAGTATCACCAAAGGAAAAAAGAAAGAAGATGAGTGAAACTATTGGCAAGAGGGTATTTTTTTTTTTTTTTTTTTTTTTTAGAGACATAGTGTCAATTTATAACCCTCAGTAGAGTGCCATGGCGTCACAGCAGGCAGCAACCTCAAACTCTTGGGCTCAAGCAATTCTCTTGCCTCAGCCTCCCAAGTAGCTGGGACTGCAGGCACCTGCCACAACTCCTGGCTATTTTTTTTAGAGACAAGGTCTCTCTCTTGCTCAGGCTGGTCTTGAACTCCTGAGCTCGCCTCATCCTCTCAGGTGCTGGGATTACAGGCACGAGCCACCACCTAGACAACATGTTCTCCACACATAGTTGCTTCAGTCTTGATCTAAGTGAGGTCACCAAAGCCAACCTCCTGCTACCTTTTCATGGCAGATTTGGGCTGATCTGTTTAGTAAAAGGCAAAAGATTTATAAACCTGAAAAGAAACCAGAGTATAGGCTGGACCAATCTGTTTAGAATCAGGCACGTGGGGAAGGAAACTCACGTACTAACCCAGGTCCCAGGCACCACGTGGGACCCTCTCACATACGTTATGGTACATGTTCTTCACAACACCCTGTGAAGCAGACATTATCATCTCATTTAGCAGATGAGGAAAAGAGAAGGGAGTGAGAACGGAGGACTCAGGTTACACAGGCAGAAGGTGGGCTGAGATTGAGTCCCGGTCCATCTGATGCCCAGATCCATGCCCTTTCTGGTATCCCACACCCAAGCCCTGCAAGGCAGGAGGATCTGAAGTGACCCTTCACATGATTCAAGGTGAGGGAGGCAAGATAGTGAAGATGTTACACCCAGATCGCCTCGGTTTGAGTGTTATCTCTACTTTTCCAGCTGTGGCACTTTGGGCAAATTACCTAATCTTGCAGCACCTCCGTTTTCTCATTTCTAAAATGAGATATGATCTCCCACACAGAGCATTTGGGGGGCTTACCTGAGCTAATACAAGTGAAGCCCCGGAAATAATGCCTGGCACCATGCCAGGGGATACAGAGGCAAACCAGCTGAGCCATGCTCTCAGAGAGCTGATGTCACTTAATATGTAATCATATTAGGATAAATATTTTATTTATTTATTTTTTGAGAAGAGCCTCAAGCTGTCACCCTGGGTAGAGTGCTGTGGCATCACAGCTCACAGCAACCTTCACCTCCTGGGCTCAAGCGATTCTCCTGCCTTTGCTTCTTAAGTAGCTGGGACTACAGGTGCCTGCCACAATGCCCGGCTATTTTTGGTTGCAGTCGTCATTGTTATTTGACAGGTCCAGGCTGGATTCGAACCCACCAACTCAGGTGTGTGTGGCTGGCGCCTTAGCCACTTGAACCACAGGCGCCGAGCCAGGATAAATATTTTAAAGGGGAGGATGGTATGTCTGGTCAGTGTGCAGTGGGAGCCCAACATCTCCCGGGACCCACTGTTGGGGCAGAAGGAGGGAAACAGGTCCATCCTGCGGGAAAGTGTGCGACCAGCCTCTGTCTAGCCTGGCACTGGGTATCTTTCACCCCCATGGTCCTGTGCTATTTACAGAGCCTTGTCCAGGTGCCTGGCTGTGGAAGGGGAGCAGAGAGAGGGGTCAGTGGGAGGGGAAAGAGAGGAAGAATGGTAGGATAAATAGCTCCCTTCCACCCATCACAGCAGCTCAGCCATTTCTCCTTGAATGGTGGTCTGCAGCCACACTTTGGGTCAACCGAGTCCCAAGATCAAGTCTGGAAGGACCATCCTGGAACTGGGGCAGGCAGTGAATGGGCAGCTTTTACTGTGTGACTGCCTTCTCTGGGCCACACTGGAGCCTGGAGACCTAGTTTCCCATCCTGCAGTTCCCCACTTCAGCTAAGACATCAGCGGCCTCCATCCTCATCAAAGGCACAACCTACAGCTTCCCCCAGGCTTGGTCTAGACCCTCCAGGCTCTTGGTTCTGAGGACTAGAGTGGTGGCAGTGGGTCTCCCCGGCATTAAGTGACCAGAGAGGTGAAGTGACCTCACTGTTACCACACAGGGCCACGCAGCCACACAGTCCAAGCCTCAAAGATGGAGGGTGGATGGTAGAGCTTGGCCAGGAGTGACTGGGCTGCGGGGTGAAGGATGTGCTTGTGTGAGTGAGGGACGGGGGTTGGGATTGAGCCCCAGAGTGAAACTCTCATCCTCTGCCCCAATGTACTGTGTAACTTGGGTGGATCTCTACTCCCTGCAGGCCTCAGTTTCCCTTTCATGGGTCTTGGCCCTATCTGGCCACTTTTCCTCTAGTAGGGGCTTCCTGGGCTTTCCTCTTGGCTTCAGTTCAGCCCAAGTACCCACTCTCAGTCCAGTCCCAGCCAGGAACAATGGACCAGGCGGAACCAGTCACTCACTGGCTCCAAACCCTGTCCTCAGGGGCTCCACCCACCAATTTGAACTATTTTCAGCCCTTGCTGATGAAGTCAGACAAAACTTTCCACTCCCTGCACAATGACTTCCCTGGACCATTGTATAGCAGTGACATGGGGGACCCACCTGACCCCAAATATCCCCTGCCCCTACCCTCTGGGCCTCCCTGCCCTGCTCCTCAACTCCCCACCCTGATATTGTTTCCTGTAGGACATTGTGAAATAGCATATGAGAACCCTGGGAGACATGACTAGTTGGAATCAATTTTCTTTCCTGGCAGGGGCCCCAGAGGCTGTTTGTCTACTTAGTGGGGCTAGAGGCCCAGAGAAGGCTATGCCTTATCCAAAGTCACACAGCAGACAGGGTGCAGCCTAGACATGAGCCCAGGGCTCTCTTCTGCTCCCACTGCCTTGGCCAAATTCCTTACCCCTAGTCTGTGTCTCCTGGAACTGAGAGCTCACCTTCAATGGCCTGGGATAGGCATCTAGGGGAGAAGCCTGGGTAGTGTGGGTGAGAGAGGGTCATCTTGAGTTCTGACCTTGAAGCAGTGAGCTCAGTGCTGGGGCCTGAACATAAAGCCTGTTCTCCCTATGAGGTCTCATTTTTTACCAAATGTGACTGTTATGGATGGAACATTTGTATTCTGCCCACAAATGCATATGTTGAAATCCTAACTGCCAAGGTGATGATACTGGGGTGGAGCGTTTGGGAGGTAATTAGGTCCTGACGATGGAGCCCTCATGAATAGGATTAGTGCCCTTATAGAAGGGACCCAGAGCGCTCTCCCACTGTCTGTCCACCGTGTGAGCATACAGGGAGAGTTGGCAGTCTACAATCTGGAAGAGGACCCTCACCAGAACCTGACATGCTGGCTCCCTGATCTCAGACCTGTGAGGAATAAATATCTATTGTTTACAAGCCACCTCAGTCTATGGCATTTTGTGATAGCAACTGGAACTAAAACAGTGGCATTAGCTTACACTGAACTCAGGGTTACCAAGTAGCAGGTCTGGAGAAAGGGGAAGGGCTGGGGACACAGGGCAGCTGAGGTAGGAGCAGGGTTCCAGCCCCGTTCAGCCACCAGTAATTCTGTGACTGCAAGTTCAGTTCCTTCATCTATAAAGGGAACTGCCGATACCTCTTTCCCCCGGTTACCGGACAGTGAGCGGTACAGTAAGGAACAAACATCAACTGTTTCACTTTCCTCCCTTCCAAGATAACTGCTCAGTGACCTGTGATCTCCCCTCCCTGTCCATAAACTGGACATTTGGCAAATTATAAAACTTAAGTTACTTCTCTGTAACAAATAAATCGAGTTTAAAATTTCAGTCCCCTACCTACTTTAATGTTCACCCCTCCACTACCCCTGTGCTGGCGGGACCGTCCTCACTCCTCCTCTGGGTCCCTTTCTCTGCTAGGTATTGAGACAGGGTGGGGAGAAAAGGGAGAAAAATGTGTGTTCTCTGGGGGCCATCAGTGTCCCCTGCAAGAAGCCCTCCAAACACCAGCCCTCATTTTTGTAAAAACTCTCTTTGATGAAGTATTCCAAAGTTACCCAACTTGCGTGTGCCATGTCTTTCCCGCTGAGACCCTGACCGATACCCCCCAAGGTCCCTGAGTGATCTTCCTGGAGTGTCCCCTCACTGGTCTTGGGTGTGAAAGCCTGTTCCCTTTGGACCCCACTCTCTACACCAGTCTGAGGTCTCGTACTGCAAAGATGTCTCCAAGTCCATGGATCTTTGTGCTCAGGGTGTATAGGCAAGGGTGCCAGGCTTAGAGATTTAGGGTAAGGAACTCTGAGGTGCCCAAGCCCCAATTGTTTACAGGTTTCTTTAGAAAGTGGGCTACTTTCCCCATGTGTCCTCAGATTTAGGTCCTGGAGCCAAATTCCAAATCAGCAGCCACATGAAAACTCCCCCTCATGTGGGATTAAACTGTTAGATCAGCTTTAGTGACCAAAGTGATTATAAAATGGGGGGCAGGAAATTAAAAGCCTGCTGCATAAATTGACGCACTGTGTGTGCTACGTCCGTGTGTGCGGGTGTGTGCTTGTGTTGACTGACCAGGTCTGTGTTCAAGGGACCATGGGGGAGGGGGAGTTCTGGCAGGTACGTGGAGACAGAAGGGCCACAGGTGGGTAGCCAGGTCAGAGAGGGATAACAAGGGGCTTCCAGGAGGTCAAATCAAAACCAAGTGATGAAAGTGGACAGGCTTGGAGATGGCAGCGATTGAGTGGGAAAGGAAAGAAGATCTAGCTGCCAGCTCTGTGGAGCTGCCTCTCTTTCTCTCTCCTCTTCCCTTGTATCCTCAATTCCTTATCACCCTCCCCTTTTTTTCTCCCTGTCTCCAGCCTGGGAGCGGAGGGAGGGAGACAATCAGTCCAGGCTTCAGCCCTTGTTAATTCTTGACACTGGGTCTGAACTCTTTCTTGGCTGTTCAGTCTTATGAGGGTTCCAGATTGGTTGCCGCTGCGCCTCTGCCCCCTGGTGGCCATAACTGGAAGCACTAGCAGGAAAAGGGACCGCGTAGCGGGGAGCTGGGGTCCAGAAAATGACCCGCTGTCAGTCTCGGGTGGTGGTAGGAAGGTAGGATTGAGAATTGAAAGAGAGAACGCAATTTGCATATTGTTACTTGCCAATATGATGTTCATCTCCTGGGGGAGCGCGCAGGGGCACTCTCCCTACTGGGCAATTCTTTTTTTTTTTTTCCTTTCCTTCTGGAGAGCTCGCTTCACAGGAGCCCTGTGCCTACCCAGCTCCACCTCAGGGACATTAGCATATTTGCTTCTCAGCCCAGGGAAGAGTACAACTGTGCCCCTACTCCAGGTTGGGCACCCCCATTCCCTCCCCTGCCCTACTCCAGTGGCTCCACTCACATCAGAGACTCCTGTCCTCTTTATGCCCCTAGAAGTTCTTGTCTTCTCACAGGACAGCCTCCATACCTACACCCCACCTCCAGGGAGAGTGACCAGCATAGCTGGTCCTGGCACCCCTGTGATTGCATCTGGGCAGAAGTTGGAGTCCCCTCACCACCCATGAGATGCTGTAATTTGGATACCCCCAGCTCATGTGGAAGTCAGGTGGAAGGGGAGGCCCATGTCCTGGGCCCGCAAGTGAAATGAAAAGCACAAAGGTGAGCTCAGCCAGCCCTCCAGAAACCCACCTCACAACCTCAGTCTAGACCTGCACACTTCTTAGTCACAAGCTTTTACTCCACCTAAGCTGGATGCCCTCACTCATGAAATACAGAAAGTACAGAAACCTTGGGGCCAGAGGGACTTGTATTCAAATCCCAGCTCTGCCACTCGCTAATCAGGTGACATTGGGCATTTCAGTTTCCACATCATTAAAAAACATGATAATTGGCCGGTGGTTCATGCTTATAATTCTAGCACTCTGGGGCCAATGCAGGTAGATGGCTTGAGCTCAGGAGTTTGAGACCAGCCTGAGGAAGAGTGAGATCCCGTCTCTACCAAAAATAGAAAAACTGAGGCAAGAGGATGCGCCTCTGCCCCCTGGTGCCCATAACTGGAAGCACTAGCAGGAAAAGGGACTACATAGAGGGGAGCCCAAAAACTTGAGGTTGCTGTGAGCTATGATCCCATGGCGCTCTACTCAGGACACCAAAGTGAGACTATCTCAAATAAATAAATAAAGAAGGAGGGGATAATTATACTCATATCACATTTTATTTGAGCTGTCTATATCCCCCTGATAGAATGAAAGTTCCCAGAGGACATGGGTCTCTGACTGTTTCAGTCTCTGCTTTATCTTCAGTGCCCAGACAGATGCCTGGCTTTTGTTTTGCAGAATATCTAATGCCAGTGGAAACTCATTATATTAATTCCTTTCCTTTACAAAGCAAATCGGATTAATTACTTCATGTAAGTTTCACAATGGCCCTTTGAGATAGGAACCTTATTATTATTGATTGATTCATTCATTTATTTGTCAAATATTTAACAAGTGCCTACTATGTGCCAGGGACCGCTCTATGTCTTTGTGCTTGGAAATCATCACTGAATAAAGAAAGACGAAGACGTGGGCTTTGAGCTTACTTTCTAGTTAGGGGAGAAAAGTAATAAGCAACAGACATAATAAAATGTAAATTACATAATCTGTTAGAGCTCAGGGAGGCAAACTGTAGGAAGAGGAGATGAGAGAACAGGGAAAAAGCAATTATCATTATTTTTTTTTTGTGGAGACAGTGTCTCACTTTATCGCCCTCAGTAGAGTGCTACTGCATCACAGTGCACAGCAATCTCCAACTCCATCACTGCCTTAGGCGATTCTCTTGCCTCAGCCTCCCGAGTAGCTGGGACAACAGGCGCCACAATGCCCAGCTATTTTTCTGTTTTGCAGTTCTGCCGAGGCCGGGTTTGAACCCGCCACCTTCGGTATATGGGCCTGGCTCCCTACTCGATGAGCCACAGGCGCCGCTCGAAAAAGCAATTTTAAACAGAGTGTTCAAGTGAGGCTTCGGGACAGGGTGAAAGAGGGCATTTGAACAAATACTTGAAGAAGGTGTGGGAGTTAGTCAATGTGAAGGAGCCTTCTGGAAAGAGGACCAATAAGTGCAAAGACCCTAAGATTTGGCCACCAGTGTAAGGAAGCCTGTGGCTGGGGTGATGTGGGCCTGGAGGAGCGGGGAGGAGAGGAAGGCAGAGGTAAGGGAGATCTGGTAGGACGGTGACAGGAAGTCATGGTGAGGTTCTGGGCAGGAGATATAACCTGGTACATTTTAGAAGTATCAGCCTGGTGTGTGAGAATAGACAGACGACAGTAGGGCAAGGGCAGAAGTAGTTAGAGCAGGGAAGAAGAGCTCAACCTGGGTACTGTGGAGGTGGGGAGAAGTGGACCAAAGCCAGCTGCATTTCAAAGGGAGACCTACAGGATTCCTGATGGGTCCATGGGAGGAGGTGTGAAGAGAAAGTGCACCTGACACCTAGGGAAGGTGTGGTGAGGGGCACACAGCTGGGCTGCCAGTGGGGTTGGAGGAGTAGAGGATGAGGCCAGGGTAGAAGGAAGGTCCCAGGTCCAGTTCAGCATCTGGGAAAGGACTGAGCAGAATGGAGGGAAGGACTCCGTCACTGCCAGTCACAAATCAGCCCCAGGGCAGTGTAGCATTGATTTGATCAATGGCTTTTTCCTCTTTCCCTGAATTCCCCTATGATGGCCTTTTAATTGGTTCCATTTGTTCCAAGACCATGGGCTGAGCTGAGCAGACGCCAGATTAGTTGCCTATTACTAAATACATTAGGAAATGGCCCTATGTCTTGGGCTGCCAGAAAAATCAGCGCAGCTGAACAGCATCCCTGAGGAGTAATGCAGGCCCTGGGCACATTGCAGAACCCATGCCAGGCACCTTGCCTTCCCCATGCCACCCGTTCATCTACAATGTCCTTCTTACTTCCCTGCTCCCTCCTCCTCCTCCAAGTCTCACTTCCAAATCCCCTTTTGGGTGAAGCCATGCTGCTCATCACCCCTGCCCTTGACCGTCCTGTGCTCTGTCCACGGAGAACCGAGACATCTAGCCCATGAGAGATACCACCTGAGTTTTGATGGTCTCCCCAAAGAACATTGTCCAAGTCACGGTTGTCTGGGAAAGAGGGACACCCAAAGAACATTTAAATCACAATCCCACTTCAGTAAAAAGGACTCTCCATTTCCTCTTCTAGCTCCTGCTCATGGGAAAGGGTGGGAGTGAGGCAGGAGTGAAGTGGAGTGAGTGCTAAATCCGCACAACAGAAATGAGATAACAAGCTAAACTCACTGGAGAAAAAGAAAACCCATGTTAGATCAAATTCAGATCATTAAAATAACTGGTTTCAGCTCGGCGCCTGTGGCTCAGCGGGCTAAGGCACCAGCCACGTACACCTGAGCTGGCGGGTTGGAATCCAGCCTGGGCCCGCCAAACAACAATGACGGCTGCAACCAAAAAATGGCCGGGCGTTGTGGTGGGCACCTGTAGTCCCAGCTGCTTGGGAGGCGGAGGCAGGAGACTCGCTTAAGCCCAGGAATCAGAGGTTGCTGTGAGCTGTGATGCCACTGCACTCTATCCAGGGTGACGGCTTGAGGCTCTGTCTCAAAAAACAAAAACAAAAACTGGTTTCTCCCAATTCAGACATTATCTACTAATTTCCTGCTATGAAATGAGACTTTAGTTTTCTTCTCTCCTTTATCCTCCCATTGCAATTTTTGGTTAAATATTCAGTGGTTCTACCTTTATGACGTCAAAACTGTTGTTCACAGCAACATCTTACAGCATTCTGTGATTAAATTTTCTTTCTTGCATAACTTTTTGTTTTTCCTGGGATTAATAATTATCTCACTGTACATTCCTAAGAGGGATGTAGTCTAATGACAAAGAGAACTATAAAGAAAGAAATCGTGTTTTTTAAAGAGATGGGGTCTTGCTCTATTGCCCAGGTTGGAGTGCAGTTGCATCATTATAGTTCACTGCAACCTTACATTTCTGTTGGCACAAGCCAACAATCCTTGTGCCTCAGCCTCCTGAGTCACTGAGACTACAGACTTGGTTTCTTCAGTAAATAAATGGCATGGGGGGTGGGGATGTGTAGAGGAGGAGGAGGCATAAGAATGGACATCAAAGCCAAGGTCCTATCTCTCTTCACTGCTACAAAGGTATGAAGTGCCACCTTCCTAAATGCCCAGAAGCCATCTCAAAGGGAAATGGACAGAAAATCTGAAACAGAAGAGACTGGACCATATTTTTCTGCACTCTCCATAGGGCAGGCACTCATGAGAATCATCAGATCTATTACAGGTGCTAAGGAAGCTGCACTTTCTTGGGCTATATATTCCCAAATGGGATGCCTGGTGGAAATGACTTTTCAGAACCTGAATTAACCCTCGTGGGGTTAAGAAGTTGTTGCAATGACAGAGAACTTTGATCACTTGAACTGGCCCAATGTTTCACCTTTGGATCTTCATGTTCTGCTGTCTTTTAATCAGTCCTTCACAGATCTCTGTTATCCTTCTGTTTTAACCCTCAAAGTGCTGATGAATTTTTATTTATTTTTTTCCTTTGTTTCCCTATAGAAATGGAAATAGTAATCTTGGGCCTGAGATAGAGACACCCACCACACTTGGCACATCTCAACTGGTGACATTAGGCCCCTTGCTGATGACTTTTGTATAAAAGAAGAACATCATCTCTATGGCAGGTATATGACTCAGCTGCTTTTTTTTCTAGTAGGTCCTCTCTAAATACTATGTGTTATGCCTGTGATTGCTTTGTGACCAACCATGATTCATTATTGAACGAGGCCACCACATCTCTTGAGGCAGTCCCAGCTACTCTGGAAGCTGAGGCAAGAGAATCACTTGAGCCCAAGAGCTTGAGGTTGCTGTGAGCTATGATACCATAGCATTCCACCGAGGGGGACATGGTGAGACTCTGTCTCAAAAAATAATAATAATAATAATTTGCTCAAGGCAAATCAAAACCCTACAGTCCCTGCAGCTGTCACATTGATGCTATTACTATTTTCTTTAGATCAGTAGCATTTGTGTGTCTCAAAAATTTTTCTCCATGGCTCTGTGTCTGTGGCTCAGCAGGCTAAGGCGCCAGCCACGTACACCTGAGCTGGCAGGTTTGAATCCAGCCCGGCCCGCCAAACAACAATGACGGCTGCAACCAAAAAATGGCTGGGCGTTGTGGCGGGCGCCTATAGTCCCAGCTACTTGGGAGGCGGAGGCAGGAGACTCGCTTGAGCCCAGGAATTGGAGGTTGCTGTGAGCTGTGATGCCACTACACTCTATCCAGGGT
>CAUYON010042588.1:0-19681 GCA_963573935.1 Arctocebus calabarensis
CGCCTGTAGTCCCAGCTACTTGGGAGGCAGAGGCAACAGACTCGCTTGAGCCCAGGAATTGGAGGTTGCTATGAGCTGTGATGCCATGGCACTCTATCCAGGGTGACAGCTTGAGGCTCTGTCTCAAAAAAAAAAAAAAAAAAGAAATAATTGATCCCTATGAATGGCCTTTGCTTAATCATAAGCACTGGTTCTTTGGACAGCTCTGCTTGTTTGAACTATAGGTCTCTCAGAGTGTGGCTTAGAACCTGGGTTTGCAGAATTGGGGTAGGAGGAGAGGGTCAGATCTCCAAGAGGTTGGAGAGGTTGATAAGAGGTAAATGGTTGGAAGACAGTTTCAGTTGTTGGGAGGGAGCTGAGCCTAATATTTTTTTTTTTTTTTTTTTTTTGAGACAGAGCCTCAAGCTGTCACCCTGGATAGAGTGCTGTGGCAGCACAGCTCACAGCAACCTCCAATTCCTGGGCTCAAGCGAGTCTTTTGCCTCGCCTCCCAAGTAGCTGGACTAGAGGCGCCCGCCACAACGCCCAGGCATTTTTTGGTTGCAGCCGTCATTGTTGTTTGGCGGGCCCGGGCTGGATTCGAACCCACCAGCTCAGGTGTATGTGGCTGGCGTCTTAGCCCGTTGAGCCACAGGCACCGAGCCAGCTGAGCCTAATCTTATCCAAAAATTTTTTCCCCAGAAAAGAAATGGGAGTAATGTAGGAGAAATTGTAGGGAGGAGTGATGAAGATTGGGGAAGGGCATCTTTTTCATTCCTCTGCTGTTTAAGCAAAAATTATGTTGCTAGAGGAAGAGGCAAGAGTTTGAAGACAGCAGAGCAAACAAAGAGTCAGCCAAATAAACTGGTTGGATCACCTGTCCCAGGGTTTTTTACCACTGTATGAAAACTTCCAAAATACTATGCAAAGAAGGCTCACCATAAGTCCCGTTGGTCTCTTTTCTCAGGAGAAGGTTTCGCCTGTGCTGGTTAAGGCCTTCCTCTCCCACAGCCTGCAGACCCACCCAGGACTAAGGGACTGAGGGTGTTCAGAGTTTAAAAGGCAAAGAACTCCTTGCCACTCAGTAGTGTCATCTCAACCCTTCAGCTGAGAAGAGTCCAGGAGCCTGGGGATGCATTCGCTATACTGAACAGAAAGTGAGGATCCACTTCTCCATCCTTCTGTGGTTTCTATTTGACGCTGTGATGTGTGATTTTTACCCGTCCTGTTGCCTTTGCTCCACATCTAGGGGAGCTCAATACGATCTTCAGGCAGTCCCAAGTTTTCATTGATCTGCATCAAATCTCAGGGCAAGGCAACTCAGTCTAAGTGAGCCTAAACTCAATGCCTTCTACATGGGCCCTGGGAGAGATACTGTCATTGGCCAAGGGATGGGTCCAAAGCCATCCTACCCATCAAAGGCAGCAGGTACTTTTGATCTGCTCTTGGGCTATCAAAATTTCTAATTAGGGGTGGCACCTGTGGCTCAAGAAGTAGGGTGCTGGCCCCATATACCAGGTCAAGCCTGGCTCCAGCCAAAAACTACAAAAAAAAAAAAAAAAAAAAAAAAATTTCTAATCAGTCCCAGAGGACAGAAGGTACTTTCATCCTCCCAGTTCATTATCTTCAGCATGAGTGATTTTCAAACTTCCTGCTTCTATCCCATTGAGTGTTTTATTGAAACAATTATATGTGGCGTCCATTATAGAAAACATGTTTTTAACAACTGGTGTTGGAGTGAGGATCTGGAAACCTGTTTGCTGGCCTTTTCTCTCACCTGTTGGGGTGACCAATGGTATGTTATAGATAAACAATAAGGGAGATAACAGTGAATTGGGGATGGGTGGATGGAAAAAATAGGGAACCCTTCTTTGGGGGTACAAGGAACAGTTGTCCAGCTAGACTGCAGGACTTCTGGAATCTAAAGGGAAACCAGCCACCTGTAAGGGAAGCTCACGTGAGGAGGAGTCGGAGAGCTTGGGAGCACCACCTGGCCTGGTGGGTGGAGAGAAGGGTGAGGAAGTGGTCGGAATGGGGCTGTGCCAGAATGCTCCTCAGCACCAACACTAGCCTCACACATGCTGCTGAACAACCCCACAACCTCACCACCAATCCACCCCAGGGCTGGCATCTTCCCTTCCTGTAGCATGGTGCCTGGTCCCTGAGCAGTGTATGGGGACAAGAGAGGGCCAGTGAAGCAGATGTAGTGAAAACTTCAGGTACTCCCCAGTCACCTATCAACCTTTCCCTCCAGGTTTATTGTTTTTCAGAACCTCTGAAAAATGTCTCTTCTAGGACCCCTGTTGTCTAGGTAGAAATGGCTATTGAAGGGCAACTCTTTTTTGTGACTCTGGAAGTCCAACCAGGTTGGACCTTAGATCAGGTAGGAATAGTAAAGGCTAGTCCCTGGAGCTCAGTGAGTGGGTGGGCAAAGTCTCCATTTCCTCAGCTGGAATTCTGTACTTTTTTGGACTCTTTTCAGAAGGTTGGAAAGAGAAGGATTAGGGCCTTCCCAATTCAGGGAAATCTTAGAGATCTGTCTAATGATGATTGAACAAATAGTTGAATTCATTTGGAGATCTGGAATGGGAAAGAGGGTTTTTAAATGCATGACTATAACTTACAGGTCCAGGACCTTCCTAAAAAGGCACAGCTGGAGAAAGAGCAGATGTGGCCTCTCCTTTGCTCTTCTAGCCTTTGAGGATTTGTAGCATAGCTTCTATCAGCTCCTCTACAAGGGCCCATTGGGCTCAGTCTTCTGCTTAGCCTCTTTCTGCATAATACCGCTGGGCATCTGACACTAACCCTTCCTACCAGAAAGGGATTTTTTTTTTTTTTTTAAGAGACAGAGTCTCACTCTGTTGCCCTTGGAAGGGCCACGGCCTCACGGCTCACAGCAACCTCCAGCTCCTGGGCTTAGGCAACCAGAAAGGAAGATTTTAAAAAGAACAGAAACTAGGGCGGCTCCTGTGGCTCAGCGAGTAGGGCGCCGGCCCCATATACCGAAGGTGGCGGGTTCAAGCCCGGCCTCGGCCGAACTGCAAAACAAAAAAATAGCCCGGCGCTGTGGCGGGCGTCTGTAGTCCCAGCTACTAGGGAGGCTGAGGCAAGAGAATCGCTTAAGCCCAAGAGCTGGAGGTTGCTGTGAGCAGTGTGACGCCACGGCACTCTACCCAGGGTGATAAAGTGAGACTCTTTCTCCACAAAAAAAAAAAATAAAAATAATCAGTTTTGTATTCTATGGCATATATATTTAAAAAATAATAAAGAATAAGATAATCATTGAAAACACCTTTGTGTATAAATGTTGCATCCAATAAAGATATTATTTAGAAATTAATATTCACCTATTTATTAAGACTTAACTCCTAATTAACTCTTAAAGCCATAGTTAAAGGGAATAGTCTTTGTTAAAATAATTTGTCCATTAGTAAAATGCTTTGTAGGCCAGGTACAGTAGCTCATGCCTATAATCCAAACAGTTTGGGAAGCTGAGGCTGGAGAATTGCTTGAGCCCAGGAGTTTTAGACCAGCCTAGGCAATATAACAACATCTCAATTACAAAAAATTAAAAAATTAGCCAAGCATGGTGGCACATGCCTGTAGTCTTAGCTATTCAGGAGGCTGAGGCAGGAGGTTCCCTTGAGCCCAGGAGTTCAAGCCTACAGTATTCTATGATCACACCATTGCACTCCAGCCCAGGCAACAAAGCAAGATGCTATTTCTCTTCTTCTTCTTTTTTTTTTTTTTGAGATGTTGTCTCTTAAAAAAAAGAATACAAACACACAAACACCCTATAATTGAGGCTTTCCCCTATTACCAGGGTATCTCCAATTTGTGTAAATGTTTCTATGTTGCTGCCTCATCTCATACCTTGTGTGACCTTTAGAGTAAACTTGTATGGGTCATTACAAAACTGTTGAGATACACAAAAATCAAGATACGTAATTCCGCACAGAAATAAAGCCCTCCCAGCATCACCAATTAAGCCAAGCAAGTTAAAACTTACATGGGTGAATCAGGAAGGACACTGTTGATTGTGTTTCTTAGAAGTGAAATAATGGGCTCGGCGCCTGTGGCTCAACGGGCTAAGGTGTCAGCCATGTACACCTGAGCTGGCGGGTTTGAATCCAGCCTGGGCCCACCAAACAGCAATGACAGCTGCAACCAAAAAATGGCCGGGCGTTGTGGTGGGCGCCTGTAGTCCCAGCTACTTGGGAGGCAGAGGCAGGAGACTCGCTTGAGCCCAGGAATTGGAGGTTGCTGTGAGCGGTGATGTCACGGCACTCTATCCAGGGTGACAGCTTGAGGCTCTGTCTCAAAAAAAAAAAAAAAAAAGTGAAATAATGTGAGTAGGCCACCGGCACCATATACCAAGGGCGGTGGGTTCAAACCCGGCATTGTCCAAACTGCAAGCCAGGCATTGTGGCAGGCATCTGTAATCCCACTACTCAGGAGGCTGAAGCAAGAGAATCACCTAAGCCCAAGAGCTGGAGGTTGCTGCAAGCTGTAAAGCCACAGCACAGCACTCTACCAAGGGTGATAAAGTGAGACTCTGTCTCTAAAAAAAAAAAAGTGAAATAATGGGCCATAACGCCATCTATCCCTTTCATAGTGACCCACATAAATGTTAACTGTTTCCTGATTTGAAATTTAGAAGTAGTCTATTTTAGAGAGTAATCTTAATGTTGAATTCGCTCCTTGGATGTGTTTTAGGATTTAGGACGCATAAAGTATCCAGAATATCAGAAGTTATGAATAAATAGAAAAGATGGCTTCATCTTTTCTTTAGCTGTGGTAATTGCTAATCTAAACTTCTCAGGAAATAGAGAGGAAAGGCCCGAGGATGCTGGCTCAGGCCTGTAATCCTAGCACTCTGGGAGGCCAAAGTGGATGGATTCCTTGAGATTTCAAGTCTTTAAGACTATTTTGAGCAAGAATGAAACCTCATCTGTACTAAAAATACAAAAAGTTAGCCAGACATGTGCTGGAGACCTATAGTTCCAGCTATTGAGGAGGCGGAGGCAGGAGGATTTTCAGAACCCAGTCGTTGGAGGTTGCTGTGAGCTGGGCTGATGCCATGGCACTCTAGCCTGAGCAATAGAGTGAGACTCTGTCTCAAAAAAGAAAGAAAGAGAGAGAGAGAGAAAGAAAAAATATAGAGCAAAGGAATTAAGTTTTTATACTTTATGAAGACAACAGAAATGACTACCATGATAATGCCCAAATATCTACATATTCACTTTTCAAGTTAGTCAGACATTTGTAGAACATGCTTATAAGTTACAGCTATTTCCTCTTACATTGCAGGTCCTGCAGTAGACTGGTGGGCATTGGGAGTGTGCTTATTTGAATTTTTGACAGGAATTCCTCCTTTCAATGATGAAACCCCACAACAGGTGTTCCAGAATATTCTGAAAAGAGGTGATACTTTTCCTCCTATTAAGATAGAATAATGTATGTCTATGTATTAGTTCAAGCAGTCATTAACAAGCTCATTTGTATATTGGTAAAATAGATATTCCTTGGCCAGAAGGTGAAGAAAAATTATCTGATAATGCTCAAAGTGCAGTAGAAATACTTTTAACCATTGATGATACAAAGAGAGCTGGAATGAAAGGTAAGATTTTGGGTTACTAACCTCTTTTATCCTTGATTTGTTCTAGGTAGTAAATTTTAATAAAAGTATAATATCAAGTGCATGGTGTTATATAATACAGGGTGGACATAAAGTTCATGTACTATGTACTATGTTAAACTATTTTAAATTGCACATGAACTTTATGTCCACCCTGTATAATACTACAGATAATCTGATTGCTAAATTGGTAAAAAGATCATTCAATTTACTTCTGCATTGATATAGTTCTCCTTATTCTACTTTGAAATTCAATGTGTCACGTGTTGGAAAGGTGAAAAATTAGATGTGGTCAATTTGCAATACTGTATTCACACATTAAATTTTTTTAATCTCAAGCCAAACGTGGTGGCTCACACCTACAAAGCTAGCACTGTGGGAGGACAAGGTGAGTAGATTGCTTGAGCTCACATGTTCAAGACCAGCCTGAGCTAGAGCGAGACCCCATTTCTAAAAATAGAGGAGGGTTTGTGGCAGGTGCCTATCATCCTAGCTACTTGGGAGGCTGAGGCAAGAGAATTGCTTGAGCCCAAGAGTTTGAGGTTGCTATGAGTTATAACACCATTGCACTCTACCAAGGGCAGCAAAGTGAGACTCTGTCTCAAAAAATAAATTGATAAAATAAATAAATAAATTTTATTAATCTCAAGCACTTGCTAAAACAATCTTATCTTGTCAGTGCCTTAGGTTTTTCAAACCCATAAAACTAACCATCTACAACTACAGGTGATCTTTTTTTTTTTCAAGACACAGTTTCACTCTGTTGCCCAGGATAGAGTGCCCTGGTGTTGGTCTAGCTCTTGGCAACCTCATACCCCTGAGCTCAAGCAATCCTCCTGCCTCAGCCTTCTACTTAACTGAGACTCCAGGTACCCACCACAATGCCTGGCTAATTTTTCAATTTTTAGTAAAGAGAGGCCATCTCACTCTTGCTCAGGCTGGTATTAATCTCTCTTTTTTTTTTTTTTTTTTGAGGCAGAGTCTCAAGCTGTCGCCCTGGGTAGAGTGCTGTGACATCACAGCTCACAGCAACCTTTAACTCTTGGGGTAAGTGATTCTCTTGCCTCAGCCTCCCAAGTGGCTGGGATTACAGGTGCCCACCACAACACTTGGCTATTTTTTGGTTGTATTTGTCATTCTTGTTTGGTGGGCCTGGGCTGGACTCCAACCCACAAGCTCTGGTGTATATGGCTGGTGCTGTAGCCACTTGAGCTATAGGCGCTGAGCCCCGGTCTTAAACTCTTGAGCTCAAGCATTCTACCCACCTCAGCTTCCCAGAGTGCTAGGATTATAAACATGAACCACCATGCCTGGCTCAGGTAATCTTTTTTTCATGGAAACCTAGTGTTCTGTAATTTCTTATTGTTTCATTTTTGATATTGCTATTCATTGACAAATGTACCGGGTGCCAAATTTCCTCAAATAAGACAAACTTGGTACATTATAAGCCATTTGATGGTTTTCTCAATACAGAGTATTAGTAAATCCTATTTTGAAGCTGTAGTAAATTTCATTAGGAACTGCCTTAAAGTCCTGTTTGTAACCTAGAATGAGAATATAGAGACAAATTACCATTATGTCCTTGAATGCATTTCCATGTGATATAAGTTGTATTTTGGAAAATGAGCTTTAAAAATATGTCATTTGGGGCTGGGAGAAGTGGCTTACACCTATAAATCTTAGCACTCTGGAAGGCTGAGGTGGATGGATTGCTTGATCTCAGGAGTTTAAGGCCAGCCTGAGCAAGAGCAAGACCCTAGCTCTACTAAAAATAGAAAAACTAGGTGGCCCTGGTGGCAGGTGCTTGTAGTTCCAGCTACTCAGAAGGCTGAGGCAGGAAGATCACATGACCCCAAGAGTTTAAGGTTACTATGAGCTGAGCCACAGCACTCTACCCAGGGCAACAGAGTGAGGTGCTGTCTCAAAAAAAAAAAAAGAAAGAAAGAAAGAAATATATTATTTGCATCAGCTTCTAGATCAAGAGTCTGTTGGCTGATTGATTTAACAGATTCTATACCATGACTGCTAGGTACTTGGCAGTGTAGCTTCAGGTACTGGGTGTATCTAGAAATGAACTAGACTAGAACCTCTGTCCCTTTGGCATTTCCACTCTAGTGGAAAGACAAGAACATAAACATATTACATCTATAACTTAATGTTATGTTGGCTAGGCGCCCGTAGCACAGTGGGGACAGCGCCAGGAAGTGAATGTTTTACAGTATAGTAATATTCTAATGGACTAAGATATTTTGTGTTGGAATGATATTCAAATTTTTCTGCTAGTAGGTTCATTTAAGGAGCAACTGCAACTGAGCAAAAAAAATGTTTTAAATCAGCTGGGCATGGTGGCATGCACCTGTATTTCTAGCTACTCAGGAGGCTGAGGTTGGAGGATCACTGAAGCCCAGGAGTTTGCATTTTCAGTGAGCTATGATGATATCATTGCCCTCTATCTTTGGTGACAGAGCAAGCCCTCATCTCAAAAAAATAAAGAAAAGAGCAGTGCCTGTGGCTTAGTGAGTAGGGTGCTGGCCACATATAGCAAGGGTGGCATGTTCGAATCTGGCCCCGGCCAAACTGCAACAAAACATAGCCCGGCATTGTAGCGGGCACCTGTAGTCCCAGCTACTCAGGAGGCTGAGGCAAGAGAATCACCTAAGCCCAAGAGCTGGAGGTTGCTGTGAGCTGTGACACTATGGCACTCTACCGAGGGCGATAAAATGAAACTCTGCCTCAAAAAAAAAAGAAAGAAAAAAAATTTTTTTTTTTTTTGAAACAGAGTCTCACTTTGTCATCCTTGGTAGAGTGCTGTTATGTCATAGCTCACAGCAACCTCAAACTCTTGGACTCGAATGATCCTCTTGCCTCAGTTTTTCATTTTTAGTAGAAACAGGGTATCTGGCTCAGGCTGCTCTCAAACTCGTGAGCTTAGGTGATCCACAGCACCCAGCCTCAAGAAAAAAAAATGTTAAAAAAGGGGCGGCATCTGTGGCTCAAAGGAATAGGGCACCAGCCAGAGGTGGCAGGTTCAAACCCAGCCCCGGCCAAAAAACTGCAAAAAAAAAAAAAAAAGTTAAATAAAAACTGAATCCTGGTTGGATGCAGTGGTGGTCAATTTGCAATACTGCCTATAATTCTAGCACTCTGAGAGGCCAAGGCAGGTAGAGTGCCTGAGGTCAGGAGTTAGAGACCAACCTGACAAAGACAGAGACTCTGTCTCTAATAAAAAATAGAAAAAACTTTCTAGGAGTTGTGGCAGGTACCTGTAGTCCCAACTACTCAGGAGGCTGAGGCAAGAGGATTCCTTGAGCCCAGGAGTTTGAGGTTGCTGTGAACTATCACACCATGGCACTCTACCCAGGGCTACAGAATGAAGCTGTCTGAAAAATAAAACTGAATCTGCAAGGGAATTCTAATTTAGTCTAAATGTTGAAGCAACTGTTTTTTAACTGAAGAATCACTTATTATCTTCTTTGCTGTGTAAATTATTTCATTAAAGAAAGAAAAATCTAAAAAAATTTTTAAAAAAGAAATAAAAATCTGCAGTGTCTTTGATAAGAATGCTTTTCTTCTATCTCCACTTACAATAGCATACTATAAAGACATATTTCTCAACTGTGGGAAAATTGACATTCAAAGCCAGATAATTCTTTGTTGTGGGGACTGTCCTGTGCGTTGTTTGCTGTTTAACAGAATCCCCGTCTCTAACTACTATGTACCCCTACAGTTGCGCAATAGAAAATGTCTCCAAACAACCAAATATCCGTGGGGGGGTGGGGGGCAAAAATCACCCCATTTGAGAACTACTCTTCTAAAGTAATTTTTAAAGTAATCTAGGCTCAGTTATTTATTTTAATCATAAAGAGATAAATTCTTTACCTGTGAATTGTATTTGCTATCTTATCCATTTTGCTGCCAGTCTTTTAGTTCACAGGGAACCCCAGTCTATAGACATATGCTCTCCCATCACAGACACGTTATTTTCCTGTCAATGTAGTCTTCTTCCAGTATTTTCCTTGAATTTGGATCCTTTTTAGGACAGGAACTATTTACTAAGCCTTAACTGTCCTGACACTTCTTTGTTTTGCCAGCATTTTTATTGTTGCCTTCTGAACCGAAGGGTTGAGGAGAGAGGAAGTTATGTCCAACAGCTGAGTATCAGGGTGTAGTCAAAAGAGCATATTTTCATTTCAGTAGGTAGAAGGACATAGGAACGAACAATGACAGGTAGCAGAATGGTAAAAGGGTGAGCAAAGTTCCAGATCCTGTAAGCAGAACAGATCTGTGATATACTGCTTCCAGGTGTAGTACAAGACAGTCGGTATGTTGTAGAAGTGCGAGTCAGTGAAATCAAGGAAGGCAAAAAGCTACGAAGACAATGTGTCAGAAGTGTCATCAGCGTACTTGTTGAAATCACCATGAAGGATAAGGGTGGAGTAGAGGGAAGAAAGGGAGTGGAGGATGAGCTGCAGGCTCAAGTTATTTCAGGCAGTAGATAGTGCTGAGGGGTGCTGTGATATAAACAGATAGCAAGGTGCTGGTACGCGAGAATGAGTGTTAACCAAGGAGGATCAGCGATGTGGAAGATTTGTCACAGATGGAGAAATGGGCCACACTGTTTTCTCTGGAATCAGGGCTTGTGTGAGAAGATACAGGCAGCAAGAAAGATCGACTTAGGCTCGGCGCCTGTGGCTCAACAGGCTAAGGCGCCAGCCACGTACACCTAAGCTGGCGGGTTTCGAATCCAGCTCGGGCCCGCCAAACAACATTGACGGCTGCAACCAAAAAATGGCCAGGCGTTGTGACGGGCACCTGTAGTCCCAGCTACTTGGGAGGCGGAGGCAAGAGACTCGCTTGAGTCCAGGAATTGGAGGTTGCTGTGAGCTGTGATGCTACAGCACTCTACCCAGGGTGACAGCTTGAGGCTCTGTCTCAAAAAACAAGAAAGAAAGAAAGATCGACTTCTCACCTGTAGTCCCAGCTACTTGGGAGTCTGAGGCAAAAGAATCTCTTAAGTCCAGGAGTTGGAGGTTGCTGTGAACTGTGATGCCACAGCACTCTGCCGAGGGCAATGTACTAAGACTCTTGTCTCAAACAAAAAAAAAAAAAGAAAAGAAAGAAAGATTGGCTTCTGTTAAGGCTCTTGGGACAAGTACAAACCAACCATCTGTCATAAGCTATGAGATATGTACAATCGTGCAGTGTGTGCCTTTGTGACATATGTGGCCTCATAGGGAGACAAATAATAAATGTCTGTGAAACTGCCTTAATAAAGTAGGGCAAGCTATATGTGAGGCATTCTTTTTTTCATTCCTATAAAGCAGCACTCCCTTAGGTCATGATGTCATAATATTCTGTTTGGTTTTATATTTTTCCTAAGAACTGAAACATCATCCTCTCTTCAGCGATGTGGACTGGGAAAATCTGCAGCATCAAACTATGCCTTTCATACCCCAACCAGAGGATGCAACAGATACATCCTATTTTGAAGCCAGGAATAACGCTCAGCACCTGACTGTATCTGGATTTAGTCTATAGCACGTATATTTCCTTTCAGTCGAACCTTGTGTTATAGAATATGCTTGCATTTTATATACTTCTTAATACTAAACTGATCTAAGGGGGGGAATCATTATACTTGGGTCAATGTGCTTTCACAGAATTAAAAGGCTGTCAGTAATATAAACAGTAATTTATCTTAATCTTGGAACTGTATATTAATCTTAAAAGCTTTTTTGTCTTATTTATTTTGTTTACTGCACTTTATGAAAACTAAAGTATCAATAAAACTAGAATGACACTAACACCACCAAGAGAGAGTGAGCCATGACCTTGATTGTCTTTCTCCTTATCTGTTCATTTCAGTCTACTATTCTGTTTGGTGTTAAAATAACAAAATAATCATACAGCTTCATTTAAGTGTAATTCATCTGCACGTGATTGCCTGTAAAAGCTACTTTCTTAAGGGCAATCACTTAAGGCCACAATTGTGACCTCAAAAATTCATCTCGGAGGCAAGGTGCGGTGACTCACGCCTATAATCCTAGCACTCTGGGAGGCTGATACCGGTAGATTGCCTGAGCTCACAGGTTTGAGACCAGCCTGGGCAAGAGCGAGACCCTGTCTCTAAAAATAGCCGGGGCGTTGTGGCAGGTGCCTGTAGTGCCAGCTACTCAGGAGGCTGAGGCAAGAGATTCACTGAGCCCAGAAGTTTGAGGTTGCTGGGAGCTATGATGCCAGCACTCTACCAAAGGCAACAAAGTGGGATTCTGTCTGAAAAAAAAAACAAAAACAAAAAACGCAGCTGGGTGGTGCCTGTGGCTCAGTGAGTAGGGCACCAGTCCCATATACCGAGGGTGGCGGGTTCGAACCCAGCCCAAGCCAAACTGTAATAAATAACTGTAAAAAATAGCTGGGCCTTGTGGTGAGTGCCTGTAGTCCCAGCTACTTGGGAGACTGAGGCAAGAGAATCACCTAAGCCCAGGAGGTGGAGGTTGTTGTGAGCTGTGTGATGCCACAGCACTCTACCGAGGGTGATAAAGTGAGACTGTCTCTACAAAGAAAAAAAAAAACACAGCTGAAAAATTCAATTCTTTCACTTAGTCTTATAACTGCTTTGGGGAATAAACAAAGGGCTAAGGTTTTAACTTCCTTTATAAATAATGATATAGTTTCACTGCCCTGACTTCTATTGGTACTTGCTCTATGATGTATATTTGTTTAAAATAGTACCAGAAGGGTTCGGATGATATAATTTTGCAATTTGAATAGCTTGTTTAATTTTAATAAAAAATATGATGCATTACTTCTTATAGTCACTAACTTCAAAAATCCAATGTTAGCAGAGATAGACTGATCCTTAAAAAAGAAACAAAAAATAATTTACTATTGCTTAATAAAAATAAATGTAACAAGTAGAGTATCTGTCATCATCATTCTCTTAAAAACATATACACTAAGATTCAGCTTCATAGGTTATATCTTAAATTCATCAAGGCTTTGAGCATATTTAATCCCCAGAAGAGCAAAGTTCAGATTTAAATGCACCATTTGTAAGTTTCAGCTAATAGAGTATCCTATAAAATAATGATTCCTTTTGCACATTGGCTTTAGCATTTTTCTATTCCCATCCCAGTAAGAACTCTGTTCTAATGTAGTTGACAAATGTATACAAATTTAAAACTGTTGCAGTTGGATATCCCTTTGTGTTCACTGCTATATAATTGAATCCATCAGTCAATGGTTTTACTGAGCTTGTCTTAGTACTAACTATTTAGATTTAATGTTCCTAATGGTTGCCACTTCTAATCTTCAAAATACAATTGTTAAAACTTCATTTGATGTGAATTACATCTTTCCCTTAAATTAGGTGGAAGCAAAGAAGTATCTATCGTCCTTCTATGATATTTCCAAGTAGTAGAAAGAAAAAAGGCTTTGGAATTGAACACAAATTGTTCAAACCATGGCTCTGCCATATTAAAAGGCTTTGCACAGGTTGAACACTGAGCCACTGATGACTCGCTTGTATTTTGGGGAATTGTGGTGATTTCTTTGGAGAGTTGGAATGAGCAGAGCCCCGTAAGGAATAAGCCAGTTTAGTGTTTGCCCAGCATATCAATTTTAAGAGGGAGTTAAAACATTATTGAATAATTGGAAAAATATACTATACACCTGATCCCAATACAGAAGACAAGTATTCTTGAGTGTTAACAAACCCTCTTTCCTGTTATAGACCTACCATGTGCACCTACAGTCACCTGAAATTCAGTCATCAGGTAAGGCTTGCTATGATGGCATTTATTGTGAACAAGTGATTTATTACATAAATTTATACCTGTCAAGATGTTGTATGGCTCAGTACCTGTATCTCAAGGGGCTAAGGCACCACATACACCAGAGCTGGTGGGTTTGAATCCAGCCTGGGCCTGCCACACAACAATGACAGCTACAACCAAAAAATAGCCGTGCGTTTTGGCAGGCAACTGTAGTCCCAGCTACTTGGGAGGCTGAGGCAAGAGAATCGCTTAAGCTCAGGAGTTTGAGATTGCTATGAGCTGTGATGCCACGGCACTCTACCCAGGGTGACAGCTTTGAGGCTCTGTCTCAAAAAAAAAAAAGATATTGTAGTTCAGCTACTTTGTAGATAAACAACAAAGAGTTAGGGATTAAATATTGTTACATATAGGAAGAACTAAGCAAATGAAAAAATAAGATAGTTAACCCAGGCAATAATCAAAAGCTGTAGAGGAAAGGAAAAAAATGATTATAGCTGAATATGTTGCTCAGTTATGAATAGTGTTAACATGGTCCTAATAATGTGAACCTTGAACACTTAATTTCAATACAAATGCATTGGGAGACAATTCCCCAGGGCTCTTGTGCAGTACAAGTGAGGTTCAAGTACTTTGTTCTGGACCATCTTACCAGAATAAATAGGATACTTACTGCATCACAGAATAATGTCACTTTCCAGAGTAAAGTATAGGCTTCCTTACTACCCATTGCTATGTGTAAAACATTTGGGTTCCCTAAAGTCCGGATTTCTAACCCATAAATCACCCCACTGCATATACAGGTATCATCCGTCTTTTGGTCCCTCTTTGGGAATTAGGACTTGGTCCATGTGTACAAATACACTGATACACTGGCTACTGCTATTGTCATGTGTAATAAACTTATGTTTTTGAAAAAGGAGTCTCATGTCTTCTACTAGCATTCAAAGCATCATAAATTCTCAGACCCTTCACAGTTCTTGACAAAATCTATTTGAAAGATGGGTAAAAGGAAAAAGATGCACATGAGCAGTGAATGAAAGGGCGGGGGGGAAATGAAATTTTGATTTCAGTAATGGAAAGTAAATAGATAATTCCTAAAACAGAAAATCAAGAAATAGCAATTCAAACATATTACTTAGAACTAAAATAATCTTTCATGATAGTAGTTGACTCTGGGAAGGAAAAATGTGGCAAATTCCTTGAGGAAAGGGGTTGTATCCAGAGGATGGGTGGAAGAGACTAGCTTTTGTTGGTTTTTTTTTTTTTTTTTTTTTTTTTTATAGACAGAGTATTAATTTATAGCCCTGGGTGGAGTGCCGTGGCGTCACATAGCTCTCAGCAACCTCCAACTCCTGGGCTTAGGTGATTCTCTTGCCTCAGCCTCCCAAGTAGCTGGGACTACAGGAATTTTTTTTTTTTTTTTTTTAAGACAGAGTCTCACTCTGTCACCCTAGGTAGAGTGCTGTGGTGTCCTAGCTCACAGCAATCTCAAACTCCTGGGCTCTAGGGATCCTCTTGCCTCAGCCTCCCAAGTAGCTGGGACTAGAGACCGGCTTTTGTTAAGAAAGAAAATTGTACTTTTGTACGAATTTTCCAGTGTCTATCTCTTCATAGCACCTCTAAAATCTGTAAAAGGAAATTGGGTGTCTTCTTGTCCTCCTTTTGTAAAAGTACTAAAAGCAAAATCAAAGTATATCATTATTACCATCCTAATAGCTGCCATTTACTATGGACTTACTCTATGCTGAGCACTGTTCAAATGAGGTGATGACTTAAATATAGTAACCCTGAGATTTTATTATAATCTTATAGATGAGGAAACTGAAATACAACTTAAAATGACTTTGCCATGATGGCACAGCTGCAAGTGTCAGAGCCAGAATTTGCATCCAGGCAGTCTATCCCTAGGTCCTGTTCAGTCCTGAGAATGAAGAGCTACCCATGTTACTCATGACTCTTAATAGCAACCTAACTTAAACTACACTCAGTAGGAAGGAAAATTCACCAACCCATGGAAACAAATTATATAAAGAAAGTGGTAGTGTTGTTGTTGGGGGGGGGTTATTTTTGAGACAGAGTCTCACTTTGTCACCCTCAATAAGTGCTGTGGTGTCATAGCTCATAGCAACCTCAAACTCTTGGGCTCAAGCAATTCTCTTGCCTTGGCCTCCCAAGTAGCTGGGACTATAGGCGCCCGGCTATATTTAGAGATGGGGTCTCGCTCTTGCTGAGGCTGGTCTCTAACTCATGAGCTCAAGCAATCCACCTGTTTAGGCCTGCCAGAGTGCCAGGATTATAGGCATAAGCTACCACACCTGATCTAAGAAAGGGATAATGGTGTTCTCAAAGTTAACTGCATGAACATTCTTCACTGTCTGTGGCTCTAAGTCAAAGTTTCTAAGTCTTGGAATTGGCCTTATTAAGGCTGCTCCAAGTGGCCCCCAGAACCTCAAGGATAATATAGAATTATTATCCTATATTAATTATAGGATTAATTATAATAATTCCAAGAGAAAGAATACAACAATGAGATACCACAACAAACCCTATGAGAATGGCTAAAATCTACAATGCTGACAATACCAAATGTTGACCAATATACAGGCAACAGTAACTCTCATTCACTACTCGTGGAAATACAGAACGGTACCACCACTTTGGAAGATAGTTTGGGGGTTTCTCACAAAACAAAACATACTCTTCACCATATGATCCAGCAGTTATGCTCCTTAGTATTTACCCAAATAAGGGGAAAACTGATGCCTGCACAAAACCTGCACCTTGATGTTTACAGAAGATGCTTGAGCACCTTGTTTATTTATAATTGCTGAAATTTGGAAGCAACCAAGATGGCCTTACTAGGTGAATGGATAGAGTTCTGTGGCACATCTATACAATTGGCTGTTATTCACTGCTAAACAGAAGTGAATCATTGAACCAGAAAAAGACACAAAGGAACCTTAAGTGCCTTCAGTGAAAGAAGCTAGTCTGAAAAAGCTATGTACTGTATGATCCAAATATATAACATTCTCAAGAAGGCAAAATAGAGACAGTGAAAAGATGAGTGGTTGCAGGGAGTCAGCAAGGAGCGATAAATAGGCTGAGTAGAGAGGATTTTTTTGGACAGTACAACCACCCTGTGATGATGCATATGTGTCATCTTAAATTTGTAAAGCTCATAGAATGCAGTACACCAAGAGAGAATCCGTGGTAATGATGTGTCCACGTTGGCTCATCAATTGGAACAAATATAACCACTCTACTGGGGGATGCAGAGGAGGGGGGAACTTATGCATATATGAGGGAGCATAAAGGAACTGTCAGTACCTTCCACTCAACAGTTGTGAATTTAAAACGGTCTACTATAGAGAGAGTGCAAGAATACTTTCTCTCCTCGCTCCATGAAATAAACCCCTGAGAATAACTCTTGACTGCTTGGTTGATGGTCCTTTGCTCATCCTTGGGCTTGTCACTGTAGCCAGGAGCATGGGAGAACTGGCCAGGTGTAAGTCACATGCCTCTTTCTGTGGCTTGTGTGTGTGTGGGGTGGGCAGCAGTGGGCATACCTGGGGTTCCATCCAGCAGCCTCATCAAAAGCACTTGATTCAAGTGGACGATGAAGAGCTCTCCAAAAGAAGAGGGCAGGGTACAGAAGAGAGGGGTACTGATATCAGAAGAAGGGGGAAAGGGCCAGGTACAGTGGCTCATGCTTGTAATTCTAGCGTTCTGGGAGGCCGAAGTAAGTGGATTGCTTGAGCTCAGGAGTTTGAGACCAGCCTGAGCAAGAACAAGATTCCATCTCTACTAAAAATAGAAAAACCTAGCTCGGTGCCTGTGGCTCAACAGGCTAAGGTGCTAGCCACGTACACCTGAGCTGGCGGGTTCGAATTGAGCCTGGGCCACCAAACAACAATGACGGTTGCAACCAAAAAATGGCCAGGCATTGTGGCGGGCACCTGTAGTCCCAGCTACTTGGGAGGCCGTGGCAAGAGACTCACTTGAGCCCAGGAATTGGAGGTTGCTGTGAAATGTGATGCCACAGCACTCTATCCAGGGTGACAGCTTGAGGCTCTGTCTCAAAAAAAAGAAAAAGAAAGAAAGAAAAAACTAGCCAGGCATAGTGGCTCATGCCTGTAATCCCAACTACTCCAGAGCTAAAGCAAGAGGACTGCTCAAGTCCAAAGAGTTTGAAGTTGCTGTGAGCTATAATGACACTATGGCACTCTAGCCTGGAAGATAGAGTGAGACTCTGTCTCAAAAAAAAAAAAAAAAAAATAGAAGGCTCGGCGCCTGTGGCTCAGCGGGCTAAGGCACCAGAGCTGGCGGGTTTGCATCCAGCCCTGGCCCACCAAACAGCAATGACAGCTGCAAACCAAAAAAGGGCCGGTTGTTATGGCGGGCGCCTGTAGTCCCAGCTACTTGGGAGGCGGAGGCAGGAGACTTGCTTGAGCCCAGGAGTTGGAGGTTGCTGTGAGCTGTGATGCCATACACTCTATCCAGGGCGACACTTGAGGCTCTGTCTCAAAAAAAAAACAAAAAAAGAAGAAAAAAGGGGAAAGAGGACTAAGCAGCATAAGAAAAAACAGTGTCTACTCCCATGCCTGATTTTATTATTAAAAAGTTCCTTGGCTCGGCGCCTATGGCTCAACAGGCTAAGGCGCCAGCCACGTACACCTGAGCTGGTGGGTTCAAATCCAGCCCAAGCCCACCAAACAACAATAACGGCTGCAACCAAAAAATGGCTGGGCATCGTGGCAGGCGTCTGTAGTCCTGGCTACTTGGGAGGCAGAGGCAGGAGACTCGCTTGAGCCCAGGAATTGGAGGTTGCCGTGAGCTGTGAAGCCACAGTACTCTACCCAGGGTGACAGCTTGAGGCTCTGTCTCAAAAAAAAAAAAAAAAGTTCCACTTAACAAATATTAAAAAATAAAAGAAATTTACAGGGCAGCGCCTGTGCTTCGGTGAGTAGGGTGCCAGCCCCATATACCAAGGGTGGTGGGTTCAAACCCAGCCCCAACCAAACTATAACAAAAAATAGCCAGGCATTGTGGTGGGTGCCTGTGGTTCCAGCTGCTCGGGAAGCTGAAGCAAGAGAATCGCCTAAGCCCAGGAGTTGGAGGTTGCTGTGAGCTGTGTGACACCACAGCACTCTACCGAGGGTGATGAAATGAGACTCTGTCTCTACAAAAAAAAAAAAAAAAGAAAGAAATTTACAAATATGTATTAAGGAATTGAAACTGGGGGGAAGTTCTCTTTTATTTATTTTGTTTGTTTATTTTGTACCACTGTTTATTTTGTTTTTGTTTTTTGCAACAGGGTCTCACTCAGTAACCAAGGCTAGCATGCAGTGGCGTCATCATACCTCATAGCAACCTGAAAGTCCTGTGCTCGTGATCTCAGCCTCAACCTCCTGAGTAGCTGGTACTACAGGTATGCACCACCATGCTCTGCTAATTTTTCTTGTTTTCTGTAGAGACAGGGTGTTGCTCTTGCTCAGGATGGCCTCAAATTCCTGGTCCCACTTTTTTTTAAAATAAGCCAAAGATACTTATCATTATCCATCTTATAAAATGTGGCACCATTAGGAAGTAGGATCAATGGAGAGAGAAAGTCAGGGGGAAGAGTTAAGCAGAAAGGAAAAACATACAAAGAGAAAAGAATTTAACATGGAGGCATTAGGTTGGATATGGTGGTAGAAGGATCACTTGAGCCCAGGAGTTTAGAACCAGCTTGGGCAACATAGCAAGTCCTCATCTCCACAGAAATTTTTTTTTTTTGGCCGGGGCTAAGTTTGAACCCGCAACCTCCACAATATGGGGCTGGTTTGAGTCACAGGCACCACCCCCCACAGAAATTTTTAAAAATTAGTCAGGCATGGTGGCATATGCCTATAGTCCCAGCTACTCAGGCTGAAGCAAGAGTATCACCTGAGTCCAGGAGTTCACAACTGCAGCAAGCTGTGATTGTACCACTGTACTCCAGCCTGGGGAATATAGCAAGACCCTTCCTCAAACATTTTTTATATTTTTTTTTTTATTTTTTTAAGACAGAGTCTCAAGCTGTTGCCCTGGGTAGAATGCCATGGCATCATCACTCACAGCAACTCTTGGGCTTAAGCGATTCTTTCGCCTCCGCCTCCCAATTATCTGGGAAAACAGGCACCCTCCAAAAGGCCTGACTACAGGACTAAACGCAAACTCAAACTCTTGGGGTTTTTTTTTTTTTTTTTTGAGACAGAGTCTCAAGCTGTTGCCCTGGGTAGAATGCCATGACGTCACAGCTCACAGCAAC
>CAUYON010042589.1:0-10666 GCA_963573935.1 Arctocebus calabarensis
TTATATACAATAAATATTTTCGTTGAACTATTTAACATAGCCTTCATGGCCTTTTAATCACTATATGAAGACATTTATATTCTACATTTAGTAATTTTCACTTGTACCCTTGTAAGATGCACCGTAAGTGTGATCCCACCAATCACCCTCCAGCCAGCCTCCCCCCTCCCCTCCCCTCCCTTGCCCCTTACCCCATTTCTTGTGCTATAACTGGGTTTTAGCCTTCATATGAAAGCTATAGATTAGCTTCATAGTAGGGCTGAGTACATTGGATAAAGGCAGCAATCATGTCTCCTGTTCTTTTGTCCTCTAAGCAGAGTTCTTTTGAGCTTTTCTGTGGGCCAGTTGTAAATTGAGGAGGTGCAAATGCTTTGCCAATCATTTCCCCCAGGAAATATTTGAAGGAAATAGCATGAATGCATCTAGTTGTTTACAGCAGCCATTTATATAGAGGAATTAAAATGACAGATAACCTCTTACCTTGATGGTATACTTCAAAAACTTTTAAAACTTCACTTTTTCTTCTCTATTCCATTCATTTCTTTGTGGTTGGCTGTGTCATGTCTTACATTGTAGCCTAAATAAAACATAAACATTTATTTATTTTTGTTTTGTTTTGTTTTGCAGAGTTTAATTGAATTTATCTTTGTCAAGAGACAGTCTAGTATGGCTTTTATTTAATACAGTTTCAGATGTCTATCAGTGGCAGAAACAAATTAATGTACATTTTTATTAGGTGTTGTATCTATTTAATTGACTGTCAAAGTGATGAGAAGTTAGGAAATCATCCAAAGGACAGGTCCATCCCCCTTAGCCCAGCAGCGCACACATTAGGTAGGTTTGCCCTATCAGTGGGATGCCTTTAGAAAGCACTAATAGCTTCCAGCTGGGTGGAAAATCAAAACCTTTGGGGTCTGACAAAACTAGCAGATTTGAATTTGAAAGCAGAGCTAATGCCTCCATTTTATTTTTTACCACTCGCCCATAAAACATTATTTTCCAATATGTCAGCCTCATTTGGTGGCCAGTGGTCTGAAATTGAAAGTGGAACAAGCAAGCCGAGAAATCTGGACATTAGTGAGTCCGCCCTTTCAAGCTGGTGTGCCACTTTGTGGAAGGGTCTCCCCTAAGAGAAGGGGGTCTTAATGACCATTCATCAATGCTCCTTGGCTGATCATTGAGTGCCTTCTCATTCAGTTTATCAAGTCTTGCACATAAAAAGTCAGAAATAAGCCTTATTTAGCTTTGTTAAAGCCAACTAGGAGTAAAATGCTCCATTTGAACCCATTTTGCCCTTGTTTTTTCACTTTGTTAATGCAGCCCTGCTTAAATGAGTGCCTTTATTGGGTCAGTTAGAATATCTGAAACTATTAATTCTCTTGCATTGAATAGCTGGTGGCAGGCCAGAGCAGATGGGGTAGGAAAGTATTTGGTTGGGTGTATTGCTTTCAATTAGGATCAATGAGGTTTCAGCTCCTTTGAATTAACTCACTTAATACCCACTGTGTGAAGTCAAAATGTATCACAACAGCCTGCTCAAGGCAGAGAGGAAAGTTGAGAAGACCTGTGGAAAATCTTTCCCTCATATTCTCCCTTCACCAGTGTAGAGAGTTTTCATTAACTGCAGATGATGTCAGTAGGCTGCTAGTCCTTATTGGTATGTCAGGTTTGAACAAAAGAAAAATTTATACTGCAGGACTGTTTTGTTCTGGAAGTAAGTGAAAAATACCTTGGAGTAATCTAATACCATAATGCCTTTCTAATGAATGATCTAAAGGTATTGTCAAAAGTCAACTTATATGTTTACTTTTTTTAGGAGGTCAGAGTTTTGTTTTGACTAAACTTGCCAACTTGGAAAGAGATGATTCTCTTTAAAAAAAAAATTGCCTTAAAAAATGGTCTGTAATCTTAATTAAAAGACCTGTATTAACTGGCATGGCTCTCTTGAGGAAGTACTTAATTGGTCAATAATGTATTCTTTGTCATTACTTTGGATATATTTTAATTTTATAAAAGCATGTTTCTAAATGGCGATGCAGGACAGTGTTTTGTGCTAGAGGAAACATTTGGAATACATATACTTTCCCCCCCATTCACTTACATAAATGCATTCATCATGGTATTGATTGTTTTTATTATACAGTTTGAATGTTAGAGATCTTGGCTCCTTCTACTCTTCTTTCTCTCTCTCTCTTTTTTTTTTTAATTAAAGGAAAGTTATTTATGTCTAAGTCACTGTGTGGAACTACGTATCCAGGTCTCCTTGTTAAGGGAGAACTGCCAAGCAGGGATGCTGCTGCTCTGGCCTCTATGGAGTAAATAATGAGAGGGGGAAACTGATTCCTTGTGAAAATGCTGAACTAGTCTCAAATGCACACACATTCAGTTAGGTCCTTTTGCAATCAGATTTCTAGGTGAGAATCTCTAGGGATCCAAGTTTTGTTGACGTGGATCAATTTAAAGTGGCAATTACTGTAGTCAGATAACAGCTTAAAAAGGCTTTTTACACATAGAAAAGATACATAATCACACAGCATATGGAAGTTCAATTTTCTAAGCTGTGGTTTAGGGACTTGCAGTGTGTAGATATTAAGACCCAGTTTTAAAACCGGATATCATCCAGTTTGCTCAAAGCGTATTGCATTTTTGTCATATGATTTTCTATTTTAGAAGTGATTCACCACGCATATTGATGAAAGGTTGGGTTACCCACTGTGAAAATGTTTTCTTTTTAACAGAAGTACAGTATTAGAAAAAAAAAAAAAAACAGTGATGTATAGCATTAAGGGGCTTTTTAAAAATGCTCCCTTTTAAAAAATGAAAATATGATTTGAGAGGCTGGATTCCATAAAGGCCCTTATAGCAGGATTTAATTGATTACCACACTTATGCCTGCTATAAAGCTTTCTGTCATAAGAATGTTTGAACTTGGTGCTTAACTGTACTGAAATCCATTACATAGAGCCTCATTACAAGTGACATCTAACTAAGATGAACAAAAAGATTGGCCTCATAAATAGAGTGCAGTATACTATTAGTGACAGAACAGAGTAATCATTATGAATTGTAGTCTTTTTGCAAGTTGTCTCTGACAGTGATGGATTTTGAGGGGTTCATTGGATGAAGCAGCACTTTATGGGTACAATATTTAGGGGCTATAGAAGTTCTTATTGATTGACATTATTTATCAAAGACCACATATTTTTAGTGTGTTCAGTATTATGTGTGTGGGTGTTTCAACCTTTGAAACAGGTTGTGTGCACTCTTGGGGAGAGGTGTAGGAAAAGCATGACTAGGTAGAAGTCAGGATTGCTGCCTCGGCTTTCAGATGGGCTTTTAGAAATTTTTGGAGGTAGTCAGTAGGGGGAAAAATCAATCTGGCAAGGGCTGAAAAGATATAAAGTATGGACTAAGCACAGGACCTTCTGAGGATAGTGCAGGAACAGTAAGAGTAAACAGAGGATGCTCCTGTCTGTCACATTCATTGAGCTTGCAGGCTGGTTGGAGGATCCTGAGTAGCTTTTTTTTCAGAGTTTATAGTGGATTGTACATTCATTGTAAAGGTGAGGCCTGAGGGATCCATCTCATCACCGACCCTGTTGTTAAAACACACACAGGAAAAATTTGCAAGTGTAAAACTGAGGAGTTTTAGAAGAGAACAGTGTTTTCCTTCTGCCTGGCATTGTTGTGTGTTTAGAAAACTCGTGCAAGGCAGGCAGGCATGAGTTTCTCCTATGAGGCAAGGATGTTTTACAAAGGACTAAAGAGACTGCTGAGAAGAAAATAGCCAGCTTTAGATAAAGTACTATAACAAAGGCTCCTCGTTTTATATGTCATGGTGTCCATTAAAGCTTAATAGGGAAGAGTCCATTGAACCTCGCTGGGTATGTGTTATTCATGGGAAGGATAAACATTTAAGGGTGTGCAAAAAATCAGAAATCAGGAGGACATGATTGTTCAGCTTTTGAAAAGGCTTTACAATGAAGATTTTGTTTTTATCTCCCATGGATCTCTATGCAAGGTAGAGGAAAGTAAGCTGAAAATGTTTGGAGTATATCAAGGCAGGGATCCCAGGGGGTTAAAAGCACTCTAGTAAAATAAAAGTGGTTTGCCTCTGCTTCTTAAAAGTGTTCTGCTTTATATATACTACCGAGGAGCTGACAAAAGAATGATTTTGATACTTTGTTCAGGATGATAAACTGGCACAGAATACCAAGTCTTAAAAAAATGTTTTTGGACTGTATGGAATTTCCAGATGAATAAACCAGTTTTGAGGTTTGTGCCTGTTTGTTTGTTTTTAATATAGTTCCCAATTATGGCTGTTAAAATGAGAGCATAAAGGGAAGCCTTTCATTGTGAGCAGTGGTAGGGGGCCAGGTCCACGTTTCTATCATTCGGCAAAATAAGGGTTAACTTTTAATGGGCTGGGGGTGGTGGTGAATGAATTATTCGGCATTTAGCTTATCATTCTGCATTTCACTTTCTGCGTTTGGGTGGTCTGGAACTTGCCAGAGAAGGAGAGTGGATAAGGGGAGGTAGGGGTTGTGATACTTTGCACACACATCCCTGTCATTGTTCTGCCTGAAGAGACAGGGCTGGGTTCAAGGCCACATGTGCTCCTGTCATCCTCCACATTTCTGCTCCAAGTGCAATCCGGAGTGTCAGCTCTCCATCTGTCTCTGCCTGGCAGGCGCACGCGCCCAGCACCCTGCCTCCGGCGATGCCGCCCCAGCCCCTCTGATGGCCCTCTTCTCTGCTGCCACTCATTCCAGAACAGGAGGCATGAGTCTGGAACACGCTTGCTTTTAGGAGACAGCCACTTTCCGTGTGGTATGCTGGATTCAAGGATGCCTGGTGAGTTAGCCCTGTTTCGCCTTCTCTCTGATTTTGCAATGAGGAAAGCTTACTTTCTATTATGCATGGAAAATACCTTCTGTCCCACAATGTGCTGTATTTGTTGTGGGCAGGAAGAAGCTGGGGGTGACAGAGGTGTGACTGAAAGGTAGCATAAAGAGAGCCATCAAGATCTGGATACAGGGGCACAGGGTGTGGAGCCCTTGCTTTTAACATTTGGGGGGTGTGTTTGAAAGGTTGAGGGGGAAGTACAGCTATGGATGTTTGCTGAAGCAATTTATTTGAGGGATTTTAGCTCAAGTAAGAAGTGTTATATCTATTCTGCATTTTGGAGACTGTTATCTACTTCTATTCTGGAAATTTCATCTGTGGAGACAGTTTTCAGATTATGGCAGAATCCTGGGATGAGGTCCTTTTAAAAAAGCTGTTTTTTGTCAGAGAAAGTGAAGGAAGCTTTGGAACTGCAACAATTCCAGTGTTGCTCTAAATCACGGTCTTTAGATGTCATCAGGCTAATAATTGCAAATGGTTAATTAAAAGAAAAAGTCTGCTGAATTAGTGAAGCTGTTATGGTCTTGGAAATTTAGTGCATATCAATTTTCTCTAAAAAATATTATCTTTGGAGCCTACAGTGTTTCTGTGATCGTGGCCAGTGAAGGCTCTGCCTGTGGAGAAGCCTGGCCGGGGAAAGGGTTGTTTCTCAAGAAATGTCTAAATTGCCCTGTGTCTAATTTGGAGCAGCCTATCTTCAGATAAAAAAGACAGGGCAGATCGAGATCCTCCAGCTGGCCGACTTGGGTGGATTATTTGTGTAGGACAGGCAGAAGAGACTGTGCTTGGTCTCAGAGTGTGTCTACCTCACAGATGGTGTTTTGAAACATTATCTGGCAGTTTTCTGCAACCACAGTTGTGTATAGGTATTGCCAGTTGTTTGAAGAATGTTTTTGCCTTCGGGACTTGTCTTGTAGCCTAGCCTCATCATTATTGATATATGTGCAGAAAGGATGCATTTGTGGCCGAATTGCACTTTTTCATTAGCAGACTAGGAGTGTTTGTCACTGAAATATGGGGAAAATCAATTGACAAAAAGACAATGACTGGGGTCTTTGAAAGGTCATTTTAACTCTTTAAGCTTTCATCTTGATTTATACGCACCGTGGAACTGAAGATGTAGCGTGTCCTGGGTATGTCATACAGAATCGCTGTAAAAGTGCTTGTGTTTTCCTCATAGCGCCGTTTCCTCTGATTTTTAAATAATTTAAATCTTTGATTTTATACACTTAATAATTATGTGAAATGACCTGATTTGTTAGCATTTTGAAGAGTCTAGATGTTATTTTGATTAAAACCAAACCCCCACAATAAACTAACACTATTTGTGAATGACAGTATGTGAAAGAGATCAGTTAGGACTCTTGCTACTTCTAACCAATGACATGATTTTAAAGTAAACTTCAAAGCATTCTTATGTAAAAAGCATTGAACTGTTTTTAGGCTTTTACACTGATAAGTTTGTTTTAGTGTTAAGTCATTAATATATCTGGTTCTGTGGCAGGAGCCTGGAGTGTGGGCACTGTTTCTCTCTCTCTGCTGTCTCTCATCAACTGTGTTACAAAACCTTGTACTTGGATGCAGAGAATATATTAACAGCTGTGACTGTGAGCATGTGCCAGAATGGCGATACTTGAGCAGATTTGACACTTGGCTATTTTTAACACCCGTCTGTACTTTTTAAACTCTACTCTTGGGTCGACTACCTCTTAATATGTTGTTAGCATATTTTAATCTGTGTATATATTTATATCAGTGGGCAATTTTAGCCATTTGGGGCAGGTTTTATATGTTTAAATAAGACATAATATGTAGAAGATCAAAAGATTGTGTTTTGTGTAATTCGATAGTGTCACTTAAGAAAATTTGACTATATATATACATGTATACCTTTTGGGGGGTAGTTCCAAGTGTCAACTGCTTTCCAATTGTTGCAGCCTTAACGTAACCATTCTGAGATCTAGGTCCTTTTATTTATTTTTTTTTCCCTATAAAATTGGGATCCCTGGAAACAGATGTGCACAAACCGGACTTATTCAGATATACTAATCTTTGGGGGGTAGTTGGGTAAAAAAGTCCAAGGTTATGGGTTTCTATAACTATTTTGGTTAAAAAAATAAGACATGCCTTTTTAGCTATTGACAGCATACTGTTACAAAAGAACTATGAAAAGTCAAAAGGGGCCATGCAGGCTTTAAAGAAATAGATTAAACTATTTTAAAATTATTTAATTCACAATAAGGAAATATCATTTCACTGCCTGTTACTTTTGTAACAACTAGATCCTTGTGCTTAAGAAAAGGAAAATGTTTTCTTAGGAGGAGGCTGGGAAACCTTGGGTATTCTGTTGTTTTAGGAGGAGAGGACTCCAACCTTTCTGAAACATTTATATTCTTATCAATCTTTGTATAATATTATCAAAGAATGTATGTTGACCTACAAAATGCTTTCAGGACTGTTTCCTTAAAAGGACAATAAGTGAGCACAGTCCCTGTAGCCCAGAAATAGTGCTATTCTTTGAGAAGATGGCTAGTATTAGGTCAGACCACCCTTTCTCAATGGTCCTGGTTTCCAGATGTGCCTGGAACTTTTTTTTTTTTTAAGTTCAAGTTTCCAAAAGAGAGAGAGAGAAAAAAGTTTGTTTTTAAAATCTGGTTTTACTTAAGACATCTCCATCCTGGAGTGCATTTCATAAATTGCCCACATATTTTTCTTAGCAGAGAACTTAACTGGCTGTAATTTTTAACACATGGCCATATCATGTGATATTTTCAAAACACTTACACATAGCTATAAGAAGGTCCCTGCAGAAATGATCCATCCTCTCACAGCCGGCCCATTTTTTACCAGCATATCTGCATTTTCCATTTAGTAGAGCTATATATTATTAGCTTACATTTTTCGGGTAGTAAAACAGTACATTGCTGATTATAAAACATGGACTTTATTATCTGCTGAAAATTGATTTGGCATTTATAGCCACTATGTACTAGACTATTTTTCTGTTTTCAACATCAATGCTTGCGAGCGATGATTTGTATAAAAAACAGAAATGAAATTGCTATGGACAGACAATTGTTAGTATCCCTAGTAACTGAATTCACCTGGTAATTTTTTTTAAATATATGCATCTAAGGGCTATTTCTGTTAATATTTATGAGTACTTAGACTTTAGTTCTATATATTTAAAATGATACTTGGAAACTTTTACAGGGCATCTTTCTGTGCAGTTAATGGCCAATTGAAAATGCTAAAGGTGTTTAATCTTTTGTTTGAGGGTAGTGGTGGTGATGATTTCTGAAGGCTTCATGAGACAACTACTTGTTTTATTTCTTAAACATTTGCTTAGTGGGCATTACATAGCCTAGAAATGTTTATTAACTATCCCTCAATACTGTACTGATGAATGATGTTCGCAAGGAAGACTGTAATTAGAATATTCTGAGCAGCCTTCTGAATCATCAGAGGAACAAATATGTTTTAGAGCTGCAAATTTCATCTTACTAACACCTTAGTTTACTGATGTTGAGACTGAAGCTCATAGAGGTGAGGCAACTTGTTCAGGTGATTTATTAAAGTAAGATCTCCCCAGTCTACTCTCTTTATCATGCAGCTTCTAAATGGCAAATATGCATTAAATCATGTTACTATATTAGTGTCAGTCTTACTTTGTTGTCTTGTGTCTTCGTTCCTGGATTGCTCTCATCATATGCTTTTCCCCCTCCTGCTCCAACATTGCGGAACCATGTGGGAAAAAATTCTATAATAATCACTTGGCCTGTGGCAAAAATGTGCCCATTAAATTTATTTTATAATTGTTTGGGAATTAAGGGACCTAATTGTGGTTAATAACCAGAGTATTAAGGAGAACAAAAACTGTAAGGCTGTGATGACTGGGAAGTTTTATAATGAGGAAATTCAGATAGTAGACATTTATAGATTGTTCAAAATGTGTCAGGTACCAGATGACTGTGATTAGTCCTCCTATGCCCTCAAAAAGTTTGGAGTTCAAGTGTTACAGACAGAGAAGTTAACAGACCCTTGGCACAAGAGGACACCATAAAGAAACCCAGAGGTGGGGTACCCACCATAATTAGGAGTTGAGGACATGGGGAAAGAGTAAGCAATAGACCATTCTAATATTTATTTGAAATTCTTGCCTATCTCCTCCTACTTGCTCCAAATTGGACCTTAGTTCTTGTAACTTAACCATTTTTAATTGTTGTTTTTATAGTATGGGCAAGACGTTTATTTTTCGTTTTATTAAATTTTCATTTCTGTGTGTTACAGTAGGTATAGTATGTCTTGAAAGCAATTTCTTTGTGTACAGTTGCAGTTCTTTGGTAGCTAATCCTATCTAGTAGAATAAGCCATTAACTTAAGTGACTGATAACTTGAGAACAATAGGATTTCACACCTGACCAAGAAGCAGGTTTATCATGCTGGCTTTCTCAAACAGCTGTTTGCATTAATTAATATTAATGTAAATGTACTTTCTGAGAATGTCTAGCTTAATTATATTTTTCAACCCATAGAGTTCCAATCAAAGGAATCAGGAAATCCTCTTAATCTCAAGGGGAATACATAACTGCCATCTCTGAATAGGGTAAATCTCTAATAGTATTCTAGGAGAAGCCTTTTATTGAAAGGCTATGTATGCCAGGCCCTGGGCTAGACACTGTATATACTTTGTATGTTTTACTAGGGCTCTGCAAATTGTTTCTGTTCTCACCTAATCTATTTGAAACCTGAAGATCAGATAAATTAAGTAGTGTGCCTAGGGATACACAGCTAAAGCTAAATAGTAGAGATGGGATTCCCTGGTCTGTCTGCTGACTTTTAATTTCTTTTCTTTTCTTTCTTTTTTTTTTTAATTTGTTTTAGTTTTGAGAGAAAGTGGATGAGTTGTAGCTTGACGAGAAGATCTATTGTAATGGAGGCTTGATGGAACATTTAAAGGGGAATGTTTGAAGCTGAAGTAGCATAGAAAGTAGAGTTCTTCTAGCTGAAAAATATGGAATAGTATTAGCCTTTATCTTCAAGAATGAGCTTGGATAAAATAGGTTAGGGTCTTGGTTATTCTCTGTGTGTTGCTCCTCCTCTTTTTGAAAGAATACAATGGGGACAATGGCATCAGGAGACTAACGTCATTATTTTGAAAAGCCTAATATAAATCACAAATTATTCTCTGACAAAGCTATACAGGTTAACTAAGATATCACCTTTCTTGGCTTTTGGAATGTGGTCATCCTAGCTACCTTTTGCTGATCTAAGTTCAGACGCATGACTTTCTGTGTTTTGTATTAGTAGAGAATCAGAAAGTGGATGATATATATTCAACACTTTGGCAAACAAAATTTTAAAAATTATGTGGTTAAAAGAAAATCATGTCTGTCAGTGGTGAGACTGCTGAGTCCCTAGGGCTCTGCCCTGGGAGCTCTAAGCAGGTGGTGGAATGTTTCCAGAAGATGAGAGCACTCTAGGAGAGCAGATAGCTACCTGGTTCACCATCCACCACCTTCTGGGGCAGGGTGTGGCGGGGAAAGGCTTTATTCAATTTTCCACTTTTTTTTTTTTGAGACAGAGTCTCAAGCTGTCACCCTGGATAGAATGCCATGGCATCACAGCTCATAGCAACCTCCAATTCCTGGGCTCAAGCGAGTCTCCTCCCTCAGCCTCCCAAGTAGCTGGGACTACAGGCGCCCACCACAACGCCTGGCCATTTTATGGTTGCAGCCACCATTGTTGTTTGGTGGGCCCG
>CAUYON010042591.1:0-13469 GCA_963573935.1 Arctocebus calabarensis
GTCAGCCAACCTATGCCTCTTTAGAGGACAATTTAAACCATTCACATTACTTGAAAGTAATGATAAATCTTTAGAAAGTCCAGTGGACATTTTTAATCCTTTCATCACTGTGGAAGTTGAAATTTGATAAAAAGTTTCTGGATGAGTTTACTTTTGTGGTGGAGGATTACACTGGTCATTATGGAGGATAGGTCTGAGAATATCCTGGAGAGCTTGTTTAGTTATAGCAAATTTCTTTAACACATGGATGTCATTAAAATATTCAATTTCTCCATCATAAATGAAACTCAGTTTAGCTTGGTGCAGGATCCTGGGTTGAAAGTTCTTTTGTTTTAGGAGATTAAAAGTCGATGACCATTCTCTTCCATCTTGAAAGTTTTGATCAGAGAGATGTGCAGTTATTCTAATATTCTTCCCCTTATAAGTCATGCATTTCTTATGTCTGGCTGCTTTCAGAATTTTCTCATTTTATTAACTTTAGTGAACTTAAGTATGATGTGCCTGGGGGAGGTCTTATTCGGGTTGAGTCATGCTGGGGTTCTGAAACTGTCTGCTATCTGAATTTCAGAATCTCTTGGCATGTCTGGGAAGTTCTCTTTCATAATCTCATAAAGAAGAGACTCTGTGCCTTGTGATGCCACTTCATCGTTTTCAGGTATACCTATAAGATGAATATTGGTTTTCTTCGAGTTATCGCAGAGCTGTCTGAGAGAATGATCCATTTTTGCCTTCCATTTCTCTTCCTCTTTGGAAGGTTGGGAGCATTCGAAACTTTTGTCTTCCCTGTGAGAAATCCTTTCTTCTGCTTGCTCCATTCTGTTACTGAGGGATTCTATTGTATTTCTCAGATCTTTGAAGGCTGCAACTTCTTGTCTCAATGTGTCAAAATCTTTGGTCACTTGGTCATTTAATTCATTGAATTCTTGAGACATCTTTTGGATTATTGCTTGAAATTCTAATTTCATCTTTTCCTCCATTCCACTGATTTTGTTCGCTATCCAGACTCTGAATTCAATTTCTAACATCTCAGTCATTTGCTTATGTAAGGGATCTTGTGCTGTATCTACCTCGTCATTCCTTGGGGGAGTTGATCTACTCTGATTATTCATATTACCAGAGTTTTTCTGTTGATTTTGCCTCATTATTATTTTTCACTGTTGCCTATGACCGTCCTCAGTGTTGCCCAGGTGTCTCTCCCCAATCAGACCCCGACAGGATCACTCTGTTGTTGCTGGATCTTTGTAGGGAGTGACCCTGGGTAGCTCTTCTGGGACTGCCCCAGTCAGGGAGTTCTGGCTGCTGGAGCAGCTCTGGAGTGTGGCACGCCCGGATCAAGCAATAGGGTGTGGGATGGGGCTCCTAGTGGCCTTTTCAAAGGGAGCCTGTGCCTCTAGCAGTCTCTGGCTGGGAGGAGGGCTCCAAAGGGAGAGCATGGGTCATGCAGCCACCTGAGTCCCTGGTCAGATGGGTGGGGCTGGTGCGTAGGCAGAGAAGATAGGGGAGAAGGTGGGTTGTGTGGCTCCTGGAGTTCCTGGCCTGGGCAGGCAGGTGGAAGCCTGGCAGTTTCCTGGTGGTGTCCATGGCCAGTGTGGGTGGCAGGAGCAGAGGGCTGAATCCTGGAGGGCACTGATCAGAGCTGCATGTGGGTCCCAGTGGGCTGCAGGCTGAGGACGGGTGGGGCACAGATCGGCACCGCATGGGAGTCCTGGAAGACTTTCTGGCTGCTGCTGGTGGTGGGCCAAGACCCGGCAGGGTGCCAATCAGAGCAGGGCAGGAGTCCCAGCTGAGTTCTTGGCTGCTGCGGGTGGTGGGCCAAGGCCCGACGGGGTGCCAATAAGGGCCCTGCAGGTGTCCCGGCTAGGTGGAGTTCCTGGCTGCTGTGGGCACTGGGCCTGGGGCATGGATCGGAGCTGGGCCGCAGTACTGCAGGTGGCAGGCCGAGGCCCTGTGGGGTGCCAATTGGGGGGGTCCCAGCGGAGTTCCTGGCTGCTATGAGTCACGAGTGAGGCCTGGTGGGGCACATATCAGAACTGCATGGGGGTCCTGTGGGGTCCCTGGCCTGGGTGCTGGCGGGAGCTTAGTGGGGCCCCGAAGTCACTTACCTGGCAGGTAGCCTGGACTGGCAGATAGGGGAGGTGGGCGCTGTTCAAGTCCTCCTCCCTCAGTTTCTACAGAGGTCAGGCTTCTGTTGCATCAAGCAAGAGGGGAAGGATGTCCTGGAAGTTCAGAATGATGGAAAACTTTAGTTCATTTTTTCTGCCTGAAGCTTGGTTTTTTGAAGTCACCGCTTGCCTCAGTGGTGACCTGCAGTTATCACTTCTCTCTCTCAGCTGGGTTCCCAGTCTTCAGCTCAGTTGGGCAGTTTCTGGAGGTTATCTTTCCTTTTGGACAGGAACCTGTGTCAGAAGCTGCTTCCAGTCGGCCATCTTTCCTCTCCCCCCAGGATTTTCTTATTATGGAGATTTTATATAGTTGTTGCTATTTCAGAACTTGATATAGGCCTGCTGAACATTCCACTTCATCCTGGCTATGTCTAGGAAGGTGGCGTGCTTCCAAGTATTGGTCTATTTCCTTCAGATTTTTGTATTTCTGAGAATAGAGTTTCTTGTAATATTCATAAAGGATTATTTGAATTTCTGAGGAGTCTGTTGTTTTTTGTGTTTACTATTTATGATTGATAAAATTAGAGATTTGCTCTTTTTTTTCCTGGTTACTTTAGCCAAAGGTTAAACTATTTTATTAACCTTTTCAAAAAACCAACATTTTGATTTAATGATCTATTGTATAGTATTTTTGTTTTCAATCATTTAATTCTGCTCTAATTTTGGTTATTTCTTCTCTTCTCCTGGGTTTGGGATTATAATGTTCTTCCTTTTCCAGTTGCCTGAGATATCCCATTAAGTTGTTAACTTCCTCTCTTTCCATTTACTTGAGGAAGGCTTGCATTACTATAAATTTCCCTCTTAGGACTGCCTTTGTGGTACCCCAGAGGTTCTGATAATTCTTGTCTTCATTGTCGTTTTGTTCCAAAATTTGGTAATTTCATTCTTAATCTCATCTATTATCCAGCTTTTCTTCAGCATAATGTTATTTAGTTTCCATGTTTTTGTATTGAGTATGCAGATTCCAGTTGTTATTGAGTTCAACTTTTATTCCATAATGGTCAGAGAAGATGCAAGGAATAATTTCTATTCTCTTAAATTTGCTGAGGTTAGACTTGTGACCTAAGATGTGATCAATTTTGGAGTATGTTCTGTGGGCTGATGAGAAGAATGTGTATTTGGTTTTGTTGAGATGAAGTGTTCTGTACATGTCTGTTAAATCTAACTGTTGTATGGCTAAGTTTAAGTCTAAAATTTCTTTGCTTAGCTTCTTCTTGGAGGTTCTATCCAACACTGCCAAAGGAGTGTTAAAATCTCCGACTATTATGGTACTGGAGGAAATCAAGTTGTTCATGTCTGTTAGAGTCTCTCTTATAAACTGAGGCAAATTCTGGTTTGGTGCATCAATGTTAATAATTAAAATCTTATCATGTTGACTCTTACCCTTTACAAATATGAAGCCACCATCCTTATTTTTCCTTACTTTTGTTGGTTTAAAGCCTATTGTATCGATGAATAAAATTGCAACAGCTGCTTTTATCTGCTTTCCATTTGCCTGGAATATAGATGACCATCCCTTCACCTTGAGTCTATATTTATCTTTTAGGATGAATGAGATTCTTGTATGCAGCAGATATCTGGCCTGAGTTTTTTTATCCAGTTAGTCAACCTGTGCCTCTTTAGAGGGCAATTTAAGCCATTCATATGAATTGTAAATATTGATAAGCCTGGTAGAATTTTGGGTATTGAGTTTTTCAAAAGTGCAGTGGACATTTTTATTCATTTTTCCACTGTGGAAGCTGGAATTTGATTAAAAGTTTCTGAGTGAGTTTACTTTTGTGGTGAAGGATTGTGATTGTCATTATGGAAGATAGGTCTAAGAATATCCTGGAGAGGTGGTTTAGTTATGGCAATTTTTTGTAACATGGAAATGTCATTAAAGTATTTCTTTTCTCCATCATAAATGAAACTCAGTTTCACTGGATACAGGATCCTGGGTTGAAAGTTATTTTGTTTTAGGAGATTAAAAGTTGATGACCACCCTCTTCTAGCTTAGAAGGATTGAGCATAGATATCTGCCATCATTCTAATATTCTTCACCGTATGTTATGGTTTTCTTCCTTCTGTCTGCTTGCAGAATTTTCTCCTGCATTTCAACTTTAGTGAAGTTAATTATAATGTGTCTAGGAGATGTCTTATTCAGGTTGAGTCATGCTGGGGTTCTGAAACTGTCTGCTATCCGAATTTCAGAATCTCTTGGCATGTCTGGAAAGTTCTCATTTGTTATCTCATGAAGAAGCGCCTCTGTGCCTTTTGAAGCCACCTCATTGCCTACAGGGATTCCTATAAGGTGAATATTAGTTTTCTTTCACTTATCCCAGAGCTCTCTGAGATAATGATCCATTTTTGCTCTCTACTTTTCTTCCTCTTTGAGTGTTTGGGAGCATTCAAAAGCTGTGTCTTCAATGTCAGAAATCTTTACTTCTGCCTGGTCCATTCTGTTACTAAGGGATCCTACTGATTTCTCAGATCTTTGAGGGCTGCAAATTGTTGTCTCAATATGTCAAAATCTTTGGTGATTTTGTCTTTGAACTCATTGAATTCTTGAGACAATTTTTGAAATGCTCCTTGGATTTCTAATTCCAACTTTACCTCCATTGTATTAATTTAATTTGCAATCCAAATTCTGAATTCGATTTCTGACATCTCAGCCATCTTTTTATGAATGGGATCTTCAATTGTGTCTCCCATGTAGTTCCTTGGGGGGTTTGATCTACTCTGGTTATTAATGTTACTGGACTTTTTCCACTGATTCCAACCCATGATTATTTTACACCATTTGGCTAGATGAGCAGATGAGGTAAAGTTGGGTTGGGGGCTCCTGGAGTAGTGATCAACCAGCTCTTTGCCCAACAGCTGTTGCTGGTGTCTGTACCTTTTCCCTTAGAGCTTTGCCAAGGACCCGTACAGTGCTACAGCATGAGAAACTGGGGGCCTGCTTGGTGTAGTGAGGCTAAGTGGCTCTCTGCCTTGTTTTCAGCTGGTCTCTTTCCTACCCTAGTGAATCAGTTACTCTGGGTTGAAGTCTCAGCTATAGAGAAATACCAGAAATTAAGTCACCCTCCCTACCACAGGCAACAACTGAGAAAGGAAAATCAAACCTTCCCACAACCACACAACCAGGGTACCACTTTGGATAGTTCTTGGGTGATTGACCCAGTTCAAGAGGTCCAAATCAATTATCCCAGTCAGCACTGGTCTTAGGTGGGAGAGTTCAAAAGGTGCCAGCAACTAGATAGCAGGGATCTGCTGGCAGCTCAAGTAGGACTTGCTCCGGTGCTCCATGAGGTCAGAAGGACCCACCAAGCAAATGATTTAGTCTGGGAATATTGATGCCTTCTTCTCCCTCTTGCACCTCTGTCACATCCAGTCACTTGTAACCCTGCAGGGCTGTGACACAGTTCCTTCCAATGAGCTGATGCTCTAGGGGTTTGTGCCTGCCTGTGTCACAGGGAGATGTATGTCTTCTTGGCCAGGCCACTGCTCTCTGCCACTATCCTACAGGGGGAGCTGAGGCTTGACAATTTCGGGTGCTTAATGGAGGCTGTGGTGGTTCTCTCAGTTCTAGCCCCGATCCTGACTGATGTGGCTGACAGAACAGAACAATTTCTCAGAATTTGTTTCTGTCCTGGCTATATTCCTTTGTGGATCAGATGCTGTTTGAGTTCAAAGAAACTGCAACTCAGCCCTGGTCTGTACAGCTGCCTGGAGCTGGGGTATCTCTCAGCTGCACTCTGTGTTGGGGCATGCATGGTTAGAGCTCACACTCAGCTTTTCGTTTCCCACCTGTTTTTGTCTTAGCTATGATCCCCAGAGGGCTGGTGCATCTTAGGCTCACTAAAGCAGTCCTGGCTCAGCCACACCCTGGGAGTATGCCATCTCTGCACATATGTATTCTAGTCCCCATGCTCCACCCAGACAGGTACCAACTCAGGTAGACCCTTTACTCACAGGGCCTGTGTTTCCGTCCCAGATCTGTTCTGCCATTGGCTGCCACCAGAGAAGATACCTGGCTCCCTTTGGTTGCCCAGAGAGGCAGGGAGTGTCTCTTCAAATTCTCCCCTGGGGTGTGAGCCCTATCGTTTCTGCTGCCACTGCTGCTGCTCTATGCCATGGGGCACCACCTCTCCCTCTCCCCTAGGGTTCCCTCAGCCTCAGTTCACCATCTTCTCCTTACTCCTGTTCCACAGAATCAGTACAGCCCTGCAACAGCCCATGCTGTGTCCACACCTCTTGAGAAAATGCCCAAGAATCTGGACTCAATGAGAGACAGGCCTCCAGACCTCAGGGTGAGAATTGGGGGGAGTTTGGGGAGTTCATAATTGCAGGTAGAGAATATATAAAGTTTTATACAGTTTTGTGTCAGCAGGAGAGTACCATGGCACATTTGTAAGTCCTCTCTAGGGAAGGAGTTCTGGTTTTTAGAGGGTCTCTCCCATGGGATGAAATAGGAGGGGATTTGAACTCTGCTCACTTGTTTGTATGGAGTACACTGCAAGTTGTTCTCATGGGGGAGGGGACTCCCATCTGCTTGGTAATGGATTTTGTACTTAGTGCTTGTTTCCTTGGGGTTGCAGCTTGCCTCAGCAGGGTTGATGTGCGTTCTTCAACCTACTCTCTTGGCTCAGCTCCAAACCATTGGCTTACTTGCTAAACTTTTGTCCTTTCACTGTCCTTCTGGATGGGAGCATCTGTGGAAAGCTGGCCCCAGTTGGCCATCTTGCCTCCCTTTCAGGCACATTTTCACTAAATAATATGCTTCAATCTCATTCCCATGATTTTAAGTCTTATAGTAGGAGTATAATTGTGAATATAATTGTTAGAGCTGCATGGTGGTGGCTCAAGGCAGTTGCTCATGGTTCAGAGATCATCTTGGAGCCAGAGTCTTACTGCATATGTAGACCTCCCATGAGCCTCTCTGAGAACCCATGAGGGCCAATGGACCACATGATAATTAGTCCTAAGCCTATTCTAACTCATCTGTAAGACTCTATTGTACCTGTTGCTTGTCAGATTCTTTGCATGTAAATATTTCCTCCCATTCTGAAGGTTGTTTGTTTTCTTTAGTTTATGTTCCCTTAGCTGTACAGAGGCAGTTAGCTTGAGCAGGCCTCATTTATTTATTTTTGGTTTGCTGCAATTGCCAAGGGGATCTTCCTTCATAAAATCTTTTCCCAGGCTGATATCATCAAGAGGTTTTCCCACACTTTCATCTAGAGTTTTTATAATTTCATGTCTTAGATTTAAATCTAGTATCCAGTGTGAGTCAATTTTTGTAAGTAGTGAGAGGTACAGGTCCAGTTTCAGTCTTTTACATGTGATTAACCAGTTCTCCCAGCACTATTTATTAAATAGGAATTCTTTTCCCCAGTGTATGCCTTTGTTTGGTTTATCAAAGATCAGACAGCATTATGTGGCTGGGTTCATCAGTAGGTTCCCTATTCTATTTCATAGATCCATGTCTATTTTTGTGCCAGTACCATGCTGTTTTAATCACTATTGGCTTATAGTATAACCTGAGGTGTGGTAATGTGATGCCTCAAGATTTGTTTTTATTTCCCAGATTGATTTCTTAGTGATATAGGAGGCAAATCATCGATTAAACGTGATAGGAGATATAATGGTTAAGGGACTGGAATCATGTGAAATTTTCAAATAGCCACTGAGAATGTTGAGAGATGAACTTGATTCAGGTCACATAGCAATATTATCTGGCTGTATGAAAACTGAGCTAAGGTTGGAAATTAAGATTTTGTAGTGGTAGGTTGTTCACTTACTTGTGTGATTTTTCTCTAATCACACTCAGCCTTGGATAGGTGAGGAAAGAACAGGTGACCCATATTAAAATTTGATTGTCAGAGACAAGATGGAAAGGTAATAAGCAGAGGAGAATGAAGAGGTGAAGTTATCGCTCAGGGGTTATATGTTGGTTAAAGAAAGTAATTTAAGAACTTATAGTTACAATGAGATTGAAGGATTGATGTCCTAGGAGAGTAAGGGAGTGAGAAGGTTGGAAAGATAGTAATGTGTCATCAGGCAGAACATTTAAGTGAAAAGATTCAGAAATGGAGTAGTTCTAATTACCAACAAAGTCCAGGGTTTAGTTACCATTGAATCAGAAAAGAGAAACTCTCTAGAATTTAAGAGAGCTAGAAAATGTGAGACCAAGGCATTGAATGGGTTAGTGACCACTAAAGTCTCCCAGAGATGGCAGGAGAGCAAGATAAATTAGGAATTTCTATAATATTTTATTAACATGGGTGAATTACCAGGAGGTTTTTACATGGTATTGGCCACCTCCTGAAGAACCTCACACAAAAAGGGCTTTACATGAAGAGTAATTCTTTGGAAGCAAGAGTGAAGAACTAGAAATATGCTTGATACTGTTGCTTGACTAAGGAACACTAGAAAGAACTTAAGGAGAAGTGGAGTTCTTAGATGAGATCCATTGGTGTATTAGTTTATTCATTCCCTCAACAAATAACTATAGATTAGGGATCATATACTCTCAGTCTTTCATGGGGGAGAACTAGTTAATACTTGTTTTGCTGATTTAATTGTTAAAAATAACCCCCATCATTCTCAAAATGTTCCAATTTAGATGTTAAATTATAGTGCATTCTTGGCCTGGTTGAGGAAAAAAGATATTCGCGCCTTCTTATTCTGTTTTCCATCATATTTGATACCCTGTCATTTGCATGTTTGGGGGTTGTCATTCATCCCATTTGGAATTAACCAATTTCTATTATTATCCAGCTTCATTTTCTAGTTGTTTATAAAGATAGCAGGAGAGACCGGCCTGATACTCAGATATGCCCTGATTAAAGTATTTCTCTAAACTGGTAATTCCATAGAGAAAAGAAGTTAGACTTCCATGGCTAATAGGTGCTATAGACACAACACATCTTGAAGATTAAAATCCTTTTAATAAACTGAGACTATGGTGGCTCCCATGCTCAGTGAGTAGGGTGCTGTCCACATACACCAAGAATGGCAGGTTTGAACTTGGCCTGGTCAAGCTAAAACAACAATGACAACTGCAACAACAACAACAAAATAGATGGGTGTTGTGGGGATGCCTGTGGTCCCAGCTACTTGGGAGGCTGAGGCAAGGGAGTTGCTTAAGCCCAGAAATTTGAAGTTGCTCTGAGCTGTGACACCATGGCAATCTACACAGGGCAACAGCTGGAGACTCTGTCTCAAAAAGAAAGAAAGAAAGGAAGGAAGGAAGGAAGGAAGGAAGGAAGGAAGGAAGGAAGGAAGGAAGGAAGGAAGGAAGGAAGAAAGAAAAGAAGGTAACTTCTTCAGTAGTGTAAATGGGATCTACAGATGATTGTAGGTATAATGTTCATAATATGGAATTTTTTTTACATTAAAAATGAATGAAGTGCATATTTATATGACAATATGAATGAACCTTAAAAACATTATGATAAGCAAAAGAGGCCAGTTACAAAAGTCCACATATACTATGATTGAACATATAAGAAAACATGAAGACAAGGCCAAACAATGCACACTAGGAGTAAAGGGGAGGTGGGGGATGCTGGTGGAGAAAGTGAAAGTGACTGCTAGTAGGTTATTGACTTTCTCTGAGTGGAGGGAGAAGAAAAAGTTCTGAAATTAGATTGTGATGATAGCTGTACAATTCTGTGAATATACTAAGAAACACAGAATTGTACACTTGAAAAGGATGAACTACATATTTCAATTAAGCTACTTAAAGGTTTTCTCCAAAACTTTACGTGGTCTAAATGCTCCTAGCATAACAATTACCCAGGTAGTGAGAATGCCTGAAGATACAGCAACCCTATCACCCTGCTCACACTCACACTACCATGAATTGACACGGAAGGCACATTGCTTCATACAATTGAAGTTGGGATTGTTTTTTTTTTCCTTTTTCTTTTTTTAAAATTTTATTGTATTTATTATTAAATCATAGCTGTGTACAATAGTGCACTCAAGGAGTACAATGTACTGGTTTCATATACAATCTTAACTATTTTCATTAAACTGATTAACATAGACTTCCTGGCATTTTTTCAGTTATTATATGAAGACATTTGTATTCTATATTTAGTAAGGTTCACCTGTACCCTTCTAAGCTGCACCGTAGGTATGGCCCCACCAATTACCCACCCTCTGCCCCAACCTCCCCCCTCCCCTCCCTACCCTTGCCCGTTTCCCCATATTCTTGTGTTATAGTTGGGTTATAGCCTTCATACAACAGCTATAAATTAGCTTCATAGTAGGGCTGAGTACATTGGATACTTTTTCTTCCATTCTTGAGATGCTTTGCTGAGAAGAATATGTTCCAGCTCCATCCATGTAAACATGAAAGAGGTAAAGCCTCTGTCTTTCTTTAAGGCTGCGTAATATTCCATGGCATACATGTACCACAATTTATTAATCCATTCATGGATCGATGGGAACTTAGGTTTCTTCCATCACTTAGCAATTATGAATTGGGCTGCAATGAACATTCTGGTACAGATGTCTTTGTTATAATGTGATTTTTGGTCTTCTAGGTATATACCTAGTAAAGGAATTATAGGATCAAATGGCAAGTCAATTTTTAGATCTCTAAGTATTCTCCAAACATCCTTCCAAAAGGAACGTATTAGTGTGCATTCCCACCAGCAGTGTAGAAGTGTTCCCTTTTCTCCACATCCAAGCCAACATCTCTGGTTTGGGGATTTTGTTATGTGGGCTAATCTTACTGGAGTTAGGTGATATCTGAAAGTAGTTTTGATTCGCATTTCTCTGATGATTAAGGATGATGAGCATTTTTTCATGTGTCTGTAGGTCATGCGCCTATCTTCTTTGGAGAAGTTTCTCTTCAAGTCCTTTGCCCATTCTGAGATGGGATCACTTGTTCTTTTCTTGCTAGTATGTTTGAGTTCTCTGTGGATTCTGGTTATTAAACCCTTGTCAGAGGCATAACCTGCAAATATTTTCTCCCATTCTGAGGGCTGTCTGCTTGTTAAACTTACTATATTCTTGGCTGTACAGAAGCTTTTAAGTTTGATCAGGTCCGAGTAGTGTATTTTTGGTGTTGCTTCAATTGCCCGGGGAGTCCTCTTCATAAAATATTCACCCAAGCCAATTCCTTCAAGAGTTTTCCCTGCACTTTCTTCTAGAATTTTTATAGTTTCATTTTTTAAGTTTAAGTCTTTAATCCAGTGAGAGTCTATCTTAATTAATGGTGAGAGGTGTGGGTCCAGTTTCAGCATTTTACAGATTGCAAGCCAGTTCACCCAGCACCATTTGTTAAATAGAAAGTTTTTTCCCTGCTGAATGTTTTTAATTGGCTTGTCAAAGATCAAGTAACGGTAAGTAGTTGGATTCATCTCTTGGTTCTCTATTCTGTTCCAAACATCTACCTCTCTGTTTTTGTGCCAGTACCATGCTGTTTTGATCACTATTGATTTACAGTACAGTCTCAAGTCTGGTAGTGTGATTCCTCCTGTTTTGCTTTTATTTATGAGTAATGTCTTGGCTATTCGAGTTTTTTTTCTGATTGCATATAAAATGAAGTATTATTTTTTCAAGATCTTTAAAATATGACACTGGCACTTTAATAGGAATTGCATTAAAATTATATATTGCTTTGGGTAGTATAGACATTTTAACAATATTGATTATTCCCAGCCATGAGCATGGTATGTTTTTCCATTTGTTAACATTTTCAGCTATTTCTTTTCTTAAAGTTTCATAATTCTCTTTATAGAGATCATTCACATCCTTTGTTAGGTAAACTCCCAACTATTTCATCTTCTTTGGTACTACTGTGGAAGGAATGGAGTCCTTGACTATTTTTTCAGCTTGGCTATTGTTGGTATATATAAAGGCTACAGATTTATGGGTGTTGATTTTGTAGCCTGAGACATTGCTGTGTTCCTTGATCACTTCTAAAAGTTTTGTAGTAGAATTCCTGGTGTTTTCCAGATGTACAATCATATCATCTGTGAAGAGTGAAAGTTTAATCTCTTCTGACCCTATGTGGATACTCTTGATTGCCTTTTCTTCCCTAATTGCAATGGCTAACACTTCCATTACAATTTGAAGAGCAGGGGAGATAATGGGCAACTTTGCCTGGTTCCTGATCTAAGTGGGAATGAATTCAATTTAACTCAATTCAATACTATATTGGCTGTGGGTTTGCTGTAGATGGCCTCTATTAGTTTAAGAAATGTCCCTTCTATGCCAATTTTTTTAAATGTTCTGATAATGAAGGGATGCTGGATATTGTCAAAAGCTTTTTCTGCATCAATTGAATCACATGGTCTTTATTTTTTTATTTGTTTATGTGCTGAATTACATTTATAGATTTATGTATGTTGAACAATCCTTGAGACCCTGGGATAAAGCCCACTTGGTCATGGTATATTATTTGTTTGATGTGTTGCTGGATTCTGTTTGCTAGGATCTAGTTGAATATTTTTGCATCAATATTCATTAGTGATATTGGTCTATAATTTTCTTTTCTTGTTGGGTCTTTCCCTGGTTTAGGGATCAAGGTGATGTTTGCTTCATAGAATGTATTGGGTAGTATTCCCTCTTTTTCTTTATTTTGGAAGAAGTTTAGTAATATAGGTACTAGTTCTTCTTTAAAGGTTTGGTAAAATTCTGACATGAAGCCATCTGGTCCCAGGTTGTTCTTTTTAGGTGGATTTTGTATTGTTGATGCAATTTCAGAACTTCATATAGGCCTGTTCAACATTTCCACTTGGTTATGGCTAAGTTTTGGTAGGTGGCATGCTTCCAAGTATTGGTCAATTTCCTTCAGATTTTCATATTTACTTCTTTTTTTCTTTTTTCTTTTTTTTTATAATTTTACTGAATCATAATTGTGTACATGGTGCAATCATAGGGCACAATGTGCTTCATATACATTCAGAAATATTTTGATCGTACTGTTACAGATAGCCTTCATGGCATTTTCTTGATCACTATATAAAGACATTGATACTTTACATTTAACAAGTTTCACCAGTACCCTGCTAAGATGCACTGTAGATGTGTTCCCACTAATTGCCCTCCCTCCACCTATCGTCCCCCCTCCCCTCCCCTCTCTTTCCCCTTTCCCTGTATTCCTGTGCTATAATTGGGTTTTAGCCTTCATATGAAAGCTATATATTAGCTTCACATTAGGGCTGAGTGCATTGGATACTTTTTCTTCCATTCTTGAGATACTTTGCTAAGAGGAATATGTTCCAGCTCCATCCATGTAAACACAAAAGAGGTAAAGTCTCCATCTTTCTTTAAGGCTGCATAGTATTCCATGGTATACATGTACCACAA
>CAUYON010042593.1:0-11504 GCA_963573935.1 Arctocebus calabarensis
GTGACCCTCCAGCACAATGTTCTGCAGGTCCAGTTGGGGATGATAGTAAGTAACTCTGAAATAGATTTTTATGCCTAATATTTTTTAAATTGTGCACTTTTAGATAACCACAGGTTTTTTTTTTCCCCTTCCAGTGTTTCATTGGCAAGCCACAATTATGGGACCTGTAAGTATTAAGAATTTTTTAATTTAGTTATAGTTGAAGATCCAGCATAGATTTGGTCACAGTCTTTAACTTTGTGGAATTATTATATAACATATTCTGTTTTGGATATGTCATAGCTATATTGCTTTTGAAGGAAACAGTATAATTAATTAGTCATTTGTTTACATATATTTTTGTCTGCCCCTGTGTTCAGGTTTCTAGAGTATCTCCATGCCCTACCATAGAGCGCTTTACCTGAATCCAATTTTTTGTTATAAAAATTTAAAGCATTGTTAAGAGCTTCCTGTTACTTAGAGACAGTTAAATGTACTGACTCTGATCCTACCTTGAGTTGTGTTTGTTTAAATATCTTACTCTATTCCTATAGCTGCCAAGAATGTAGCTCTTAATTATATTATTTTGATATTCAATTCTTTACAGAACTTTAGTTTTATGCAAAATTTGCATATTTTTAGGCAGAAAGTGATATTTTGAATATAGCAAAATTCCTTTCTATCCTGGGTAGATAAGAAACTATATGCTGGATAATTGAATGTTCAGAATTATGGATATCATCTAAGAATTTCAGAGAATTAGAACGCACTAAAAACATCCTGGGGTAAGACTGTTAATCTTGCACAAATACTGTTTATTTTAATTATTTTTTTTTTTTTTTAACTTGGAAGACGCTTTAGGATTTTTATTCTAAGTTACGTATGTATTTTACTGAAACTTTTCTGCTTTGTTCACTTTTTGGTGGCTTTATTTCAACATAAATAGAATTTTAATGGATAATAAAGTAGAAGAGTTAGCTAGTGAATAGGTTTGATTAATATGTATTCAGCACTTCTGATTTTAATAATCTTAAATTAATTTTCCATCTCAAATGTGAGCACCTGCTGTGTGCCAGATAATAAAGATACAAATACACAGAATAGACATCCCTGTTCGTCTTTGGAAAACAACCTACTAGGGTAAATTGTGATAAGGTGGGAGTTAGATGATTTGTGAATAAAGTACTGAGTGGGAGATATTTATAGGAGTTATAACAGGGATGATAGATTGTGAAGTGTTCCAACTTCTAAAGGTAGACTGAATCCAAATAAGACAACTAGCAGGAGCGGGCAAGGACTTTTTTTTTTTTTTTTTTAGCAGTTTCAGATGTTTTGGTTTAAAAGTATTTCCTTTTATGTCACTTAGTAGCAAAGCTGTATTTTTAATGTACATAGTTAAGTGTTGCCTTAACCCAGTTTAGCCCACATGATGTTGTAAAAGTTGGCAGTCTGTGGATAAAAGCCCTTGGACTAGAACCTGATTCCACAAGCAATAATAGCTTGGGGTGGAGTAACAGCTGCCTCCCCTTTTTAAAAATAGGTCCATCCCCTGCCAGGTATACTTCATATTACTTACCTACCTAGATTTTTTTTTTTTTTTTTTGAGACAGAGCCTCAAGCTGTCGCCCTGGGTAGAGTGCTGTGGCATCACAGCTCACAGCATCCTCTTAACTCCTGGGCTAAAGTGATACTCTTACCTCAGCGTCCCAAGTAGCTGGGACTACAGGCCCCTGCCACAACACCTAGCCATTTTTTGGCTGTAGTTGTCATTGTTGTTTGGCAGGCCCAGGCTGGATTCAAACCCACCAGCTCTGGTGTATGTGGCTGGCGCCTTAGCTGCTTGAGCTACAGGCACCGAGCCGACCTACCTAGACTTTATAAGTAATTGCTTTTTTAGCTGCTAGAATTTTCCCATTATGGATTAGCAATTTTCAAAACAAGGAATTCAATAAAATGCCCTACCATGTCTTGTAGAAATAAAGCTCATCTTTGATTCAGAGAGTACTTGAGGATGGTCTCATTATAAAAATCTGTCCACAATAGCACAAAAGAATTGACAACTTCTGTGCTTTCTTACTGAATGATATGCAGGGTAGACCAACTCCTGGAAGCTAGTGTTTTTCTACTTGACTTTCAAGGCCACTATTTTGAATAATAACATTTTTCCCCAAAAAAGGTAGAAACAGTAAATCAGAGGGAAGCAGGAATGAAGAATACAGGCCAGAAAGTTTTAGCAAAAATTTCACATCATAGTTATTCTTTGCTAAAAATGTTTTTAGCATCCTTTTAATGTATAACGACTAGCAGTTTTCTGTTTTTGAAAACGTTTGATTTTTCAGAACTATTTATATATTCCCTGATAAAAAATATGCTATAACTACAAAGTTTCGAACAGTAATCACTGAAATGTGTTTTCCACTGTAAAGGTGAACGCTTGGTTGGATAATTTCAGGAAGGAATCAAAGGATATAAAAAATGTACCCAAAGTACAGATTTTATTATCTTATACAGAATTAAGTGTGTAATTTTTACTCCAGCTTTAAATCGTTAACTGTATGTTTACCATGAAGTACAGCCGTGAAACGTGTTCTTCTGATCTCTGAATGCATGTGTCATAAAGTATTCTCAACAGATAAATATTTGTGAGTGTGGTTTTACCCTATGTGACATGCAACTATGACCCAAAACAATAAGGCCAGTGGTTGTATAAAAACTCATTAACTATAGATGTCTGGTGCAGGTACATCTATAGATGTACTGGCAGGTAACAAAATTACTTTTGCTTTGGGGTACTTCATAGGTCAAAGTGATACTAATGCCACAGAACTAAAGACCCCCTTTGTAAGGAATGTAACATCTAGTTTTAATTTCAGGAAAGAATAACTGATTTTAAGGTAAGGAGTCATCAGGAAATGCCTGATTTTTTTTTTTTTTTTTTTTTTTTTTTTTAAGACAGAATCTCACTTTGTCACCCTCAGTAGAGTGCTGTGGCGTCACAACTCACAGCAACCTCCAGCTCATGGGCTTAGGCGATTCTCTCGCCTTAGCCTCCCAAGTAGCTGGGACTACAGATGCCCTCCACAACGCTCAGCTATTTTTTGTTGCAGTTTGGCTGGGGCTGGGTTTGAATCCGCCACTCTCAGTATATGGGGCGGCACCCTACTCACTGAGCCACAGATGCCCCCCGGAAATGCCTGTTTTGTTTTTTAGCTAGAGTCTCACTCTGTGGCCCAGGCTAGAGGGCCATGGCCTTAGCTCAGAGCACCATTGAATTATTTCCTAGGTCCAAATAATCCTCCTGCCTCTGCCTCCCAAGTAGCTGGGACTACAGGCACACCACAATGCCTGGCTAATTTTTCTGTTTTTGTAAGCTCTTCGTCAGGCTGATCTGTTCTCCTGACCTCAGCCTCCCAGAGTGTTATCATTGCAGACATGAGCTGCTGTACATGGCCCAGTTAATCTTAAAGGAGCTTTGTAGTCTAGGAGAAGAAAATAAAAGTAAGGGTTATAAATATAGTGGGTAATTGGTAACCATGTATAAAGAAATGTAAATAGGTCAGCCAGCAGATTGGCGTAAAGGGTCGGCTTTATTAAAAGGAAGAACATTCCAAATAGGAAAGAGAAAAAGGTATGTGAAGCTTATTGTCTCCGTAATTTTACATGCAGTAGACAGTATGTTCTGGAGAAGAGGTGGAAGATGAAACTAATGATTGGTGGGAACCCAAATCTTAAAGCACATTCATACTTAGGATTTTGAATTTTATCTTAAAAGCTACAATAGGGACTTGGTTCCCATCACAGAGCAGTTATTATGCCGACCACATACACCAGGCTGGCAGGTTCAAACCCAGCCCGGGCCATCTAAACTGCAGTGACAACTGCAACAACAACAGAAAAAGCCAGGCATTGTGGTGGGTGCCTGTAGTCCCAGTTACTTGGAAGGCTGAGGCAAGAGGATCACTTAAGCCCAAGAGTTTGAGGTTGCTGTGAGCTATGATGCCACAGCACTTTACCAAGGGAGACATAATGAGACTCTGTCTCAAAAAAAAAAAAAGGCTACAGTAGGTTGGCTATGGTGGCCCACACCTCAACACTCTAGAATGATGAGGTGGAAGGATTATTTGAAGCCAAGAGTTCCAGACTAGGCTAAGCAAGACCAAGATCCAATCTCTACTAAACATAGAAAAAATTAAGTACGTGTGTTGTCATGTACCGGTAGTCCCAGCCTTCTTGGGGGGGCTGAGGCAGGAGGATCGATTGCCTGAACCCAGAGTTCCAGGTTGCAGTGAACTATGAGCACACTTCTGTGCTTCTAGCTGGGGCAGCAGAGCGAGACTTTGTCCCAATAAAAAAAAGGCTGTGGTAGATTACAGGCAGAGGAATAACCTACCTTTAAAAAAAACCACGTAATCGGGTGGCACCTTTGGCTCACCGAGTAGGGCACTGGCCCCGTATACCAAAGGTGGCAGGTTCAAACTCTGCCTCGGCCAAACTGCAAAACAGAAAAAAGCTGGGCATTGTGGCGGGCACCTGTGGTCCCAGCTACTTGAGAGGCTGAGACAAGAGAATCGCCTAAGCCCAGGAGCTGGAGGTTGCTGTGAGCTGTGTGATGCCCCAGCACTCTACCAAGGGCGATAAAGTGAGACTCCATTTCCACAAGAAAAAAAAAAAAGTAAAAAAAAAAAAACCACGTTATCATTGAGATGGTAGGGTAAATTAGAAGGGAAAGCCAGAATGAAGGCAAGAATATGAGTACACTATGTAGCCATAATCTTAGGTGAAACATGGTAACATCATGGACTAAGGTAGTATTGTCAGTGAGTGTAAAGGAGAGACGAATTCAAGAAATTTTAAAGATCTTTAAGATTTGGTAACTACTTTGACACTGAGGAAAAATCAACAATGAGATCCCCGGTTTATGGCTCTCTCTTGTGGTTTACTGATGATAAATGTTGATAAAAAGTGGGATTGAGTTGGAGTTGAGTTTTGGGCACATGAGATAACCAAGTAGAATACTCAGTAGGCATTATGTCCCCTAGAATGACTGCACCAGAAAAAAATTTGAGACTTTGCAAAAATTTTATGGGGCCTGGAATTAGAGGCAGAAAAATGTAGCTGTGAGGAGTAAAAACCAGGACAGAAAGGTCTCTAAAGAAGTGGTGTAGGGTGGCACCTGTGCTCAGTGGGTAGGGCACCAGCCCTTTGTGCCCGGGGTAGTGGGTTCGAGCCCAGCCCCTGCCAAACTGCAACAAAGAATAGCCGGGCGTTGTGGCAGGCACCTGTAGTCCCAGTTATTTGGGAGCTGAGGCAAGAGAATGGCCTAAGCCCAAGAGCTGGAGGTTGCTGTGAGCTGTGACGCTACGAGAGACCCTGTCTGTTTCTTTGGTTTGTTTGTTCTTTTAAAAAAAAAAAAGGTGATCTAATGTAAATTCTGGATTTGCAAGATTGGATCACTTTGCTGATCAAAGTGTTTCTTCTTTTTGCTAGAGATTTTTTTGATTAGTAATGGGGTTTTCTCTGTTTTAGTTTAGTTTTTTTTTTTTTGGACAGTTTACTGCCACATTGTAACTAAATTTGATATCATAAGGCCTTAACGTTTTTGTGCTCTCATTTTATTACCTATGATGTTGTAGGTTTACAATTTTGCCTGATACGTTGGAATTTTAGTGTTAAACTGCCAAAATATTTTTCCCCTTAATTTCTCTTAAGTGAAAGGAATTCGGACTTTCCCTAATTGTCCGTGGCTTACCATTATTCAGAACCAATCATACATAGCACTTGATTGTATGAAACTTGGAAGGAAACCTTAAATAACTTATATAATTTAATTATAAAAACTTTAATGTTGAGGATTACCCTTAAAAAGTTAATTGTACACAGTAAAAACGTATCTTCTGTACTGATATATAAAGATAGATGCCCATTTGCAGTCCTAGATTTTTTTTTATGACAATTTTGTAGAGACTATGAAGTTAGTAGTTGAAACGGCTCAATTTAAATAATATTCTTCTACTTACTATTTGAATATTTTTCTTTGAACCTGATTTCTTCATTAATAAATTGATTTTATCTCCTTTGAACTCTGTATACCTTGTTCATTTTTCATTATACATATACATTTATTTATTTTTTATTTTTTTGAGATAGTCTCACTGTGTCGCCCTTGGTATAGTGCTGTGACATCACAGCAATCTCAAACTCCTGAGCTTAAGCAGTTCTTTTGCCGCAGTCTCCAAAGTAGCTGTGGGACTACAGGCACCTGCCACAATGCCCGGCTATTTTTTGGTTGTAGTTGTCATTATTGTTTTTAGCAAGTTGAGGCCAGGTTTGAACTCGCCAGCCCTTATGTATGTGGCCGGTGCCCTAGCCACTGAGCTATGGGCACTGAGCCTCTTTGCATTCGCATCTGTTTGTAGTAGAGTGTAAGTTCATCAAGATAAAAAATTATTCTGAGTCCCTTACTTACATATAGTACATAGTAGAAAGTTGGGTTAATTAAACTAATGTTTAATTTTTTACAGAAGGATTGGAATTAAGTGAGTTATATGAGTGTCCGACTCATAAATGTTTTACTTGCTTGACATCCAGAATGAGCAAAGTGTGAGAGGCTTGTATATCTCTATATACACACCCTTTCTAAAGACAAAATTAAAGCTGGCAATCAAGTTCTTTTAAATTTTAAAATGTGTTCAGATTGATTCTTTGCCTGGCCAGAGGTTCTTGGGCAATTTCCTATTTTAATTCTCAACTAGATCAGTGTCTTTTGTCATTCTTTGATTAAGTCTTAAGTGGTCTTCAGAAGACTTGTGTTTGAATCTTGCTCGGTTCTGAGAAAGTTACTTCTTAAAGGCCCATTCATAAGTGAGTAGGAATATTCATTTTAGTCATTTATAAATACATGGAGTTCTGTACATCTGTTTTCTGGTATTGGTTAAGATAAAACAACTTTTTTTTAAGGCCTATCATTTCTGTTGTACTTCTTTCTTCTCTTGAAGGTAGTTGTATATTCCCTGGAGTAGCTAACATTTTGGTTTGCCATTGGACAGAATGTCTGTTGAGATGCAAAGTAATTTGTGAATATCTGGCTGTTAGGAATAATTTACACATCTAAAATTTTAAATTGTAATCTGATACATGATAACTGTGTATAGACTTCATTGCTAAGTGTTTTTCATTTGTGAGAATTAGTATCTCCAACACCTGTGTTTCTAGGTAATTTTTTGTAAAACTTTGACTTACATTGCTGGGCGTTGGTGGCCAGCGCCTGTAGTCCCAGCTACTCGGGAGGCTGACGCAAGAGAATCGCCTAAGCCCAGGAATTGGAGATTGCTGTGAACTGTGTGATGCCACAGCACTCTACTGAAGGTGATAAAGTGAGGCTCTGTCTCTACAAAAAAAAAAAAAACTTTGACTTATATAAAATTGGATCTTCATAAATTAGGTTTCATTACCATGTAGTAAATTTTGATTTTTCTCTATTAATAGCAATAGTTCAGATTCTTTACTGTTGTGTGAATAGGTAATTTTGGTTCTTGCTAGAGATACGGTTAGAAAATAGAAATGTTACATAGATTATTTAATAAGAAATTTAAAATAATATTTTGAATATTAAGGTTAAGCATACTTTTCTTTTTACAGAATGACAGCCCATATCAAGGTGGTGTATTCTTTTTGACAATTCATTTTCCTACAGACTACCCCTTCAAACCACCTAAGGCAAGTATTTTCCCCTAAAATCTGTTAGTATGGGTTTGTGCTTTACTTCAGAGGAATAGAACATTGTTTAAAATTGAGGTTTTGTGTAATTGAGACTGGATACGTATTGAATTGAGTCACAGAGATAGATGCTGACTACTTGTAGTTCAAAGAATTAGACCTTGAAGTTTTTAAACGGGAATAAGATATGCCTTTTCCTAATGTTGCAAGGCTCAGATAATACCATATACAAGCTTTTTTCTTTATTATTCTTGATTATTCAGATTTATCATTGAACCCTATTGTGTTTTAGTAGTAGGCATCAAACAGGTGCTTAGTGCACTGGGGTGACTTGGTTTCTAGGCATTAAAAGCATAAGGTCCTTGACTCTTCAGAGCCATTAACATAAATTCAAATTGTTTGAATAATTATAGATATGTTGGACAGAGACAGCACCGTAACTAGGTGCAGTGTGACAGTTCCTTAGGTGAAACAGTTGTGATTCAAATTATATTTTACATACAGTAGAAATGCAGACTTCAATACATAACTTGTGTGGCTTAAACTTTAAATAAGCTGGTGTACACAAATACCCTTCAGATTACTTTTTGGTATTTGTGATGGATAGGGCCAAAGCAACCTAACTTTCTGCCATATCAGCAACAGTGAAATTTTTGTCCCTAAACCATTTTAATTTAAAATAGCCCTCGGTGTGGGAGGATCATGTAAAACCAGTTTCTGTAATACTTGGTACTTTTATGTGTATGTAATAGGTTTTAAGAATTTGAATTTCCTTTTAATTGTGACTTGACTTTTAAAGCAAGACATAAACATTTTCTACTTTAGTTTTAGATGCTTATTCTTACTTGAATGAATGACCTAAAGGTTTCTTGTTTGTTTTAGGTTGCATTTACAACAAGAATTTATCATCCAAATATTAACAGTAATGGCAGCATTTGTCTTGATATTCTAAGATCACAGTGGTCTCCTGCTTTAACTATTTCTAAAGGTAAAATACTTCTAGCAAAAGTCTTTAGCTCCTCTGATTTCCTAATAGTTAAAGGTGTTTTGTTCTTACAGAGTTTATCTGAATCTTTATTATGCTAACTTTGGTAAGAAGTAAGAAGGAATAAAGTTTGTCATTTTTGTTCTTTTAACAGTATTGATAAAAGATTTTGAAAAAAGAAATAAAATTAATGAGTTAACTTTTCATCACAGAATAGCAAAATTTGTTTTTATAGAGTTCTATTATTTTTCAATCCCAAATCACTTGCATATCTTATGCTTGATTCCTTTTTATCGTGGGTGTTAAATAGACCTAAACCTTGTTGTTCTTTTAAATCTTGATTTCTACTCTAGGAAGATTTTAATCCTTTCCTATTTTTATTTTTAGACAGATCTATAGTCAGGTGTTACATAACCATTGTAGATTGTTCCTACCTATTGATAGTCTAAAATTATAAAATTTTGGCAAATACTCTAGATCAATTCTGGTCTCCTGCTTTTTAATAGGAATCTGTTTTATAACCTAACAGATTTTCCAGTCTTTGGGGTAAATACTCCAGATGGAGAGGAAATTCACTTTCTCAAGTTTTGTGAATGACTCTGGTAACTTTTGTGTTACTTTCACCCCACAAGTCACACACAAAACTGCTTGCCTGTTGAGAAGGAAGTCTGCTTTGTAATAGTAGTCAGTTTTGAGTATTGCTAAACATTCTTAGGTATACAGAATTAGTCTTTTGATGTTGTTGATCATAACAGTGTTTCAGATACTGAGGACAATACATCTGTAACTTTTAAGCATTCTCATTTTCAAATTCAATACTTAGGTGCAGCATTTCCGAAATTGTTCGTTGAGATAATAGTATTTCACCAAAGTGTTTTTGGTCAAGTGATTTTTATGAGTTTGGTGAATGCAAAGTGAAATAGTTTGTGGATTTTTTGTGTTTGGGGGTGGGGGCTTAGGGCGGGACATTGAAGTTCATGTGCAACTTAAAATAGTTTAACATAATAAAGTGTATAGGAACTTTATGTCCACTCTATATAAAGGCTTTCGTTTACTTACACAATGTACTTGTGCAGTTGAATCTCCTAGAGGCTGTGTAGCATTTTCCAAACTTTAAGCTAGAATCACTTTGGGGGATAAATAAAAATAATTTGGGCAAATGCTGCCAAAATTGTTACAAGTATTTTAATTTTTTTGAGACACTCTCACTTCATCACCCTTGGTAGAAGGTCTTGACTTCACAACTCACAGCAACCTCAAACTGTTCAGTTTAAGCAGTTCTCTTGCCTCAGCCTCCCAAGTAGCTGGGACTATAGGCGCCCACCACAACGCCCGGCTATTTTTTGTTGTTGTGTAACAGACCCAGCCACCAAACCCACCGGCCTTGGTGTATGTGGCCAGTGCTGTAACCACTGAGCTACAAGCACCAAGCCTCTTTTAAAATTTTAAACCTGCTTTTCACCATCTTGGATGTGTTCTAATTTCTTTTCAAATCATGCTCTTATACCTTAACACCAGATTTCAGGTATTTTTTTATTTTATTATTATTGCTAGGAATATACTATAAAACTGACAACTGTTTGCCTAAATGCAGGTGTTGAGTTGGTGTTTTGTTTTCAAAGTAACTTGCCTTTTTGGAGTCGTGTTTTCCTAACTTATTGAACTAGTAGTCACAAGTTCTTACCCTTTTTTTGTAAGCTCCTGTGTAACCAAGTCTTTATTGTGTAATTCCCACACTTTCAGGTTTGAGATTAACATGTATTTTGCTGTTGAAAACATAATGTGACACTAATTGATGTTGCTTTTTAATGTCCTTTTTTTCCTTCTTCCAATGATTTCCACAATCCCTTCAAGTATTTATAAAATTCTTATAACTACATTTTGAATGGTGACTGGCACACAGCAGGCATTCAGAGTGAATGAGGTCTATATGATACTTGGCATCTTCTAAGTTGGTGTGTTGAACAGATCAGATTAAGTCAAGAGCTGGAGAGCTGAAGGCTCACTTAGTACTGAAGAGATTTCGGAATTGTTTTATTTAACTAGAACTCTTGGTGTCTAACTTAGAAATTCAAGAAGACATAACCTTTAGCAGATAAAGTTTGCAGTTTTCCTCTGAAACTCCATCATGCCTTACAGCTACGAATGACCTGCATGTAAAGTTTCCCGCCCCCTCACAATACCCATAAACTCCTTAAATTCTAATGCCACTTCTAATTACTTAAAAAAAAGTATGGCATTATTTGAGTTTTTTAGTACTTTTATAGCTAGTCAGCACTGAATTTGATGCCACAAAGCTCTGTTTTTAGCACTCCTTATTTGCCAGGAACCTATTTTCTGTGAAGCAGAGTCTCCTTAAGACTGTCTTCATTGGGCTTAAGATATACACTAATGGGGTGGTGCTTATGGCTCACTGAGTAGGGTGCTGGCCCCGTATATTGAGGGTGGCAGGTTCAAACCTGGCCCCAGCCAAACCGCAACAAAAAATAGCCAGGTGTTGTGGCAGGCTCCTGTAGTCCCAACTACTTGGGAGGCTGAGGCAAGAGAATCTCCTGAGCCCAGGAGTTGGAGGTTGCTGTGTGATGCCATGGCACTCTACTAAGGGCGATAAAATGAGATTCTGTCTCTATGGAAAAAAATATATATATATACACTAATGAAAATCTTTTGAGGACAGAGGGTTGTATTATGTCTTTAAATAATCTTATTTATTCAAACTCTCAATGCTGAATAATAGACATTTGTTTTCTTGCAGTTCTTTTATCCATTTGTTCACTGTTATGTGATCCAAACCCAGATGACCCCCTAGTGCCAGAGATTGCAC
>CAUYON010042594.1:0-24005 GCA_963573935.1 Arctocebus calabarensis
ACCGCCAAACAACAATGACGGCTGCAACCAAAAAATAGCCAAGCATTGTGGCGGGCACCTATAGTCCCAGCTACTTGGGAGGCGAAGGCAGGAGACTCGCTTGAGCCCAGGAATTGGAGGTTGCTGTGAGCTGTGATGCAATAGCACTCTAACCAGGGTAACAGCTTGAGGCTCTGTCTCAAAAAAAAAGAATAAATAGATTTGTAGCTGGGTGAAGTGGCTCATACCTGCAATCCTACACCACTTTGGGAGGCCCAGGCAGGAGACCCGCCTAGGCAACATAGCAAGACCCCATAACTACAAAACAAGTTTAAAAATTAGCAAGACATGGTGGTACACAGCTGTAGTCCCAGATACCCAGCAGGCTGAAGTGGGAGGACACTTGAACTCAGGAGTTCGAGACTGCAGTGAGTTACAATGATGCCACTGCACTCCAGCCTGAGCAATAGAGCAAGACTCTGTCTCTATTTAAAGGGGGAAAAGAACATATATATTTTCTCTTTGTAATAAATACATAAAACTGTTTGGCTCTAGGTTGCAGTGGTTATTAACACTGGAAGGCATCCCACACTATAGCCTCATCCACACACTACATGTCAGCGCCCATCTGGGACCTCCTGAGGGTAGAGATTCAGACAGTACCAGGCCCAACAAAGTGTCAGGGACCAGGTGCAGTGGCTCACACCTGTGATCCTTGCACTCTGGGAGGCCAAGGCAGGAGGATTGTTTGGGGCCAGGAGTTCAAGACCAACTGAACAAGACCAAGACCCCACCCCTCCTAAAAATAGAAAAATTAGCTAGGCACTATAGCAGGCACCTGTAGTCCCAGCTACTTGGAAAGTCGAGGTAAGAGGATCGCTTGAGCCCAGGACTTTGAGGTTGCAGTGAGCTATAATGATGACAGCACACTTCAGCCTCAGTGAAAGGGTGAGACTTTGTCTCAAAAAAAAAAAAAAAGTGTCAGGCTTGTTTGAATGAATGAGTAAAGGGAAGAGAGAGTGAATGGATGAATGGAGGCAAAATCCTGAAGGGCCCTGAGAACCCAGCAAAGGAACTGAGATGTGATTGCACAGTCTGGGTGAGCTCAGAGCAGGGAGTGTGCCGACTCTCCCATGCTTGGGAACACTCCCTCAGAAGCCCTGGGACAGATGGAGGAACATATGTGGAGGTGGGAAAGCAAAGGAGGGATCGTCTGGACTAGGGGCAAATAGCCTACCCAGTCCATTCCAACTCCAGCAGCCTGTCATAAGTGACAAACCAGAATTCTTCGTTGAATGGTCAAATGGGAGGATGACAGGAAGCCACAAACAGGTTTTCAGCCATGGAGAGAGAGATGTAAAGAAATCATCTGACCTACTTTGTTTGGTTGTAGGTCATAAGACCCCCATTCCAGAGAGGGCCTGCCCCACACCCAGAAGAAGGATGCTGCTCAGAGAGGCTGAGAAGAGTCTAGGCAGACAGGCCTTGCTGGGTCTCCCCAGTCAGGCTGTTAGTATTAGATTATACTCTCTCTTTCCGATCAAGTTTCTACTTCGCTGTCCATATTTTGTTGAACCTAAGCATAAAAATGGACAATTTTCCCTGTATCTTTAGGTCTTCATTCTGAAGGTTCCTATGTACACACATTAAATAAATGTGTATGCCTTTTTTCCTATTAATCAATGTGCTTCATGTCAGTGATTTTTCCAAGAACCTGTGGGGAGCCAAGAGCCTTGGCCCCTACATTATACCTTCTCTGCACCACCTGGCCTCTTGTGAATGCAGATAGGAGAATCTGTTCTTCGTTGCCAAACTATCTGGGTTCAAATCTCCCACATCCTTGGAAACAATACAACTTTGTCTTTGATAACTGACAAACCAGAATTCTTTGTTGAATGGGGTCTTTTGTCAAACCATTCTACCTCTTGGGCCTCGGAGTCCCTCCCCGTCTACACCACACAGAGATGACCTCTCACAGTCTGGCATGATGTAGGTTCGTGGTGAATGTTAATGCTGTCGAATGCTCCTCACCCTGGACTATCCTCACAACTACTAAGGCTAGGAAGGGGCCCAAGCCCTGCACCCTGATCTTATTCCCCAGAGTGGTTCATCCTCACATCAACCCTGAGAAGTGGGGCTGTTTCTCCCATTTTACAAATGAGGCAATTAAAGCTAATTGCAGTATCAAATCAGCCAGCCAAGACTAGAACACAGATCTCCTCCACGCCAAAGACTAGGCTTGTTTACTCTCCATAGGCATTCCTCAGCAAACCCTCCTCTGGCTGTCAGAATGTTCAGTATCCAACCATGTACCTCTCCCACCCGACCCCTGCTCAAGAACATCCCATGGCTCCCTAATGCCCCAGGAGTGACTGGCTCCCCTGTGCCCTACAGTTGCCCACCCTGACTCTCCTGCTTATTCCCAAACTGTACCCTATCTGCCCAGCACCCACTTCCTTTTCCTGGAATCTGCTGGCAAATGGAAGTTCTCTTTAAAGAACTGATTTCAATTCCCAGCATCCTTGTCTCTAGGGGTCCTTCCCTGAAGGTGGGTTTCTTTCTTTACCTTTGTCCATTGTTCACTAAATAGATCCTCCTTGCTAGAGCAGAGAAAAGACTCCCCCAATCCCTGTCTCCATGAGCTCCTGGCCTGGGAGTGGGGGTAGGGGACTTCCTGGAGAAGGAACATCTTATCTGAGCATAAATTCATCAGAAGAGTGCGCTCCAGCTCAACGCCTGTAGTTCAAGCAGCTAAGGGGCCAGCCACATACACCAACTGATGGGTTCGAATCTAGCCTGGGCCTGTCAAACAAAAATGACAACTACAACCAAAAAATAGCCAGGCATTGTGGTCGGTGCCTGTAGTCCCAGCTACTTGGGTGGCTGAGGCAAGAGAATTGCTTAAGTCCAGGAGTTGGAGGTTGCTGTGAGCTGTGATGTCACAGCACTCTACCCAGGACAACAGCTTGAGGCTCTGTCTCAAAAAAAGAAAAAAAGGTGCTCCAAGTTGCCATTGTTAGGGTGAGAATTCATACGTGGCTTTGAGAGAGAATTCTCAACACAAAGACATAAATTTTTATATTTAAGATATAAAAAAAGTAAAAAGTTTATTTTCTTTTCTTGGGGGAGGTTACACAGCATATGAAAGGAAGAAGGGGATGTGTCAGGCCCTAAGCAGAAGAGTATCTAAGTTTTTATAGGAAGAAATGGTAAAGAAATAGTCAATGTTATAAGTTGATAACAGGAGATGGCTAAAGCAGCTGTGTCTGATTTTTTCCTTTTTTTTTTTTTCTCTCTCTCTCTTTTTTTTGTGAGACTGGCTTATCAGAGTACTTGAAATGTCTTTTGGGAAGGAACTGAGGCAGAGAGCTCACAGCCCTACTGTTTGCCTAGGGCTCTTTGAGGCTGTTTTAAAAAAAACTCTTGGGACTTGGCACCTGTGGCTCAACGTGCACCTGTGGCTCAACGTATACCTGAGCTGGTGGGTTTGAATCCAGCCCCAGCCTGCCAAACAACAATGACGGCTGCAACCAAAAAATGGCTGGGCATTGTGACGGGCGCCTGTAGTCCCAGCTACCTTGGGAGGCGGAGGCAAGAGACTCTTCCAGGAATTGGAAGTTGCTGTGAGCTGTAATGCCACAGCACTCTATCCAGGGCGACAGCTTGAGACGCTGTCTCAAAAAAAAAACAAAAAAAACTTTTGGCTGGGCATGGTGGCTCCTGCCTATAATCCTAGCACTCTTAGAGGCTGAGGCATGTGGATTACTTGAGCTCAGTAGTTCAACACCAGCCTGAGCAAGAGAGACCCCTCTCTACTAAAAATAGAAAAACTTCCAGGTGTTGTGTTGGGAACCTGCAGACCCAGCTATTTGAGAGGCTGAGGCAAGGATCCTTTGAGTCCAAGAGTTTGAGGTTGCAATGAACTAAGCTGATGCCACATCACTGTACCCAGGGTGACAGAATAAAGACTCTTTTTCCAAAAAAAGAAAACAACTCTTAAGTGAAACAATTTAAGATTATTTGATCAATCTTGATCAAACAAAGGGGCAGTTGTGATCTTTCACTTTATTTTTTTTTAATTTTATTGTCTTTATTATTAAATCATAGCTGTGTACAATAGTGCAATCAAGGGGTACAATGTGCTGGTTTTATATACAATCTTAACTATTGTCATCAAACTGATTAACATAGCCTTCCTGGCACTTTCTCAGTTATTATATGAAGACATTTGTATTCTGCATTTAGTAAGGTTCGCCTGCACCCTTCTAAGATGCACCGTAGGTGTGGCCCCACCAATTACCCTCCCTCCACCCCAACTCCCCCTTCCCCTCCCTACCCTTGCCCCATTCCCCATATTCTTGTGTTATATTTGGGTTATACCCTTCATACGACAGCTATAAATTAGCTTCATAGTAGGGCTGAGTACATTGGATACTGATCTTTCACTTTAAAGGGGTAATTATGTGCTGTGAGTTTATCCCCCTTCCTTTCTGTTAGATTGTTTTTTAGCAAGCCCATCCTCTCAGCCTATTTGCTGGCCTCCTCCTTCACTGAATGGAGACAGTGTGAGCCTGAGAGAGCCATGTGTTTGAGGCACTAAAAGAATCAAATCAGTCTAAAAGAAGAGAGGACCAGGAAGGCTTCCTAGAGGAGGGTTTTTTGGAGAGCCTGTGCCTCATTCTTCTCCTTAGGGCCTAAAATAAGTGTCATGTGATGAGAAACTGAGGGAGGAACTGAGATGGTAAAGTGAGAGCCTGGGGAAATGCTGGAGCTGCTGAGGAGTGAGGCAAAAGCACCCAAGGACAGGGAAGACCTTGTCAGGGCCATCAGGGACACTGGGCTAGAAGTAGAGGGTGGAGCTGAGAAACAGGGTCACAGGTGGGCACAGAGCAGAGGCCACACCACATGGTGGCCCAAAGGAGCTCAGAGAGACAGGCTGGGTCACAGGACCACAGGAGAGGAAGAGGGGTGGGAAGAAGGAGGTCACTTCACAGCAGGTCAGATGCTACAGAGACGTCAAGGACTCAGTCCAGGCCTGACCAGGGAGAGGGGAGCTGGGTAAGCAAACGCCTTGGAGTGCAGAGGGAAACGAGAAGCAGGGTGGGCCAACTCCCCAACAAGCCTTCCCGTCTCCTTCTCTGCCACAGCTACAGAGCCATCCGCTGAGAGCTCCCATCCCTGCTGGAGGGGCAAAGGGGGTACTAAGTGTAAGAATGGACAGACAGAGGGACAAAAAGAGAGGACTGAGAGAAGGATCTGAGCTGTCTGGGACAAGGAGGATGAATTGGACCTTGCCCACCTCTTGGTGTCCCCCAAACAGGGAAGGAGGAACAGAGGTGGAGGACAGCCAGGCACTGGTGCCCCGCTCAGGGGACTCACCCCCACCCTGAAATCCTCACCCCCAGGGCAGCAAGGAGCGCTTCCACTGGCAGAGCCACAATGTGAAGCAGAGTGGTGTGGACGACATGGTGCTGCTGCCCCAGATCACTGAGGACGCCATATCCACCAACCTCCGGAAGCGCTTCATGGATGACTACATCTTTGTATCCTGAGCCACGGACACAGAGGCATTTGAATGAGCAGAGAGAGGAATGGGCATTGTGGGCAATGGGTGGTGGGACAGGGGCGGATAAAATGACAACAGGGCTCTGGTTTGGGGCCACCGTGGCTCCCACTGCTCCCTCTGCCCTAGGGTAGCCCAGCTGCACACAGCACATCCCATTCCCCGAGGTGCATCCGAGTGTCTCCATATCTTCCTCCGATAATGAGGAACAATGGGGCTCTAGGCAAGCAGGATAAGAACACAGGGGCCCAAGGGTCCCTATCCTACCAGGACACCTTAACCACTTCCCAGACCTATATCGGCTCAGTGCTCATCTCCGTAAACCCCTTCAAGCAGATGCCTTACTTCACTGACCGTGAGATTGACCTCTACCAGGGCGCGGTGAGGCAGTGACAAAGTGGGAGACACAGTCCCAAGGCCCCACAGCCTCTCCCCGCCCTGGGCTGAGACCTGATCTCCCCCCACCCCCACCCCAGGCCCAGTATGAGAATCCCCCACACATCTATGCCCTCACCGACAACATGTACCGGAACATGCTCATCGACTGTGAAAACCAGTGTGTCATCATCAGGTACAGGGCAGGAGGACACAGGCCCTGATAAGCCCCTGCTCAGACATCTCGGTCCCCCCACAGGAAGGTGTCCCAGGAACTCCCAATCTGAACACAACCTTGTTTTACCTTCCCTGTCACCATCTGACTCATGATATATTTTATTTATTACTTCTGTTATTATCCATCTGTTTCCTCTAAATTTCAGCTCCATGAGGGGAGGAGGGCAGGAATTTTTATCTGTATTGTTCACTCTTGTAGCCACAGTATGTGGAAATAGTGCCTGAGACACAGTAGGTGTTCCAACAAAGAATGAATGATCAAGCACTAAAAAGGGCACTTCCCCTTTCCACCCCCAGTGGAGAGAGTGGAGCTGGGAAGACGGTGGCAGCCAAATACATCATGGGCTACATCTCCAAGGTGTCTGGCGGGGGAGAGAAGGTCCAGGTAAGACAAGGAAAAGGGAAAGATGGGTTGGGTCTCCCCAAAATGCAGGGTAGTTCAGCCTCACCCATCCCCACACCTGGCCAGTCTGACCTCATCCCATCCCACCTATCTCTGCCCCCAGCACGTGAAAGATATCATCCTGCAGTCAAACCCGCTGCTCGAGGCCTTCGGCAACGCCAAGACTGTGCGCAACAACAACTCTAGCCGCTTCGTGAGTCTCTGCAGCCCTGCCTAAGCAGCTGCTTCTCTCTCTCGTAATTTTAACCAAGGCTTGCACATGGAAATAATAAATTCCATACACTAAGAATTTTTTACTTTCCTAAAATATTAGTTTCGAGTTCTATTTTTATTTTGTAATATTTTGTCACATAATTGTACTTTAAATATTTGCCCCAACATTTTCAAAAAATTAGAACAGTGAACACCTATGTGCCCATCTCCTGAATTCTATCATTACCATCTTACTATACTTGCTTTATTTCATCTGTATTTATTTATTCCCCCACAGTATTTTCTGATGCACTGCAAAGTAAGCTGAAGACACCATACCTTTCCCCCAAACATTTCTGTATGTAGATCATTAATTATTGCCCCTCATACATTTGCAGCTCTTTTTTATTTCTTTGTATATAGCAAAATATATACAGCATCTGTAGGGTATGGGTTCCAGGTTCTCCTTCTGATATCACAATCCAAGGATGTTCCAGCTCCTTATATGAATAATTTCATATTAGTATGCAATCCTCACACATCCTCCCATATACTCTAAATCATCTCTAGATTACTTATAATACCTAATTCAAGGTAAACACTATGTAATGGTTGTTAAAACGGCATTTTTATTTATATTATTTTATTGTATCTTTTTTTTTTTTTTTTTTGTGATAGAGCCTCAAGCTGTCACCCTGGATAGAGTGCTATGGCATCGCAGCTCACAGCAACCTCCAATTCCTGGGCTCAATGAGTCTCTTGCCTCTGCCTCCCAAGTAGCTAGGACTACAGGCGCCCACCAGAATGCCCGGCCATTTTTTGATTGCAGCCGTCATTGTTGTTTGGCGGGCCCAGGCTGGATTCGAACCCGCCAGCTCAGGTGTACATGGCTGGCGCCGAGCCTGTATCATTATTTTTTATGGATTTAAAAAAGTATTTTTGATCTGAAGTTAGTTGGATCTGTAGACCTGGAACCCTCAGATATGGACAGCAGGCTACATTCAAAGTTGACCATTCACTGAGTTTGCATAGGGTGGTGCCCATAGCTCAGTGAGTAGGGCTCTGGCCACATACACAGAGGCTGGCAGGTTTGAACCTGGCCCTGGGGCCAGCTAAAACAACAATGCCAACTGCAACAACAATAACAAGAAAAATAGCTGGGGGCGGTGCCGGTGGCTCATCAAGTAGGGCAAGTTCAAACCCAGCCTTGGCCGAACTGCAAAACAGAAAAATAGCCGGGCGTTATGGCAGGCGCCTGTAGTCCCAGCTACTCAGGAGGCTGAGGCAAGAGAATCACCTAAGCCCAAAAGTTGGAGGTTGCTATGAGCTGTGTGATGCCACGGCACTCTACTGATAAAAGTGAGACTCTGTCTCTACAAAAAAAAAAAAAAAGAAAGAAAAATAGTTGAGCCTTCTGGCAGGCGCCTTTAGTCCCAGTTACTTGGGAGGCTGAGGTAAGAGAATTGCTGAATTGCTTTAAGCCCAAGAGTTTGAGGTTGCTGTGAGCTATGATGCTGTAGCACTCTACCCAGGGCAAAATAGTGAGACTCTGTCTCAAAAAAAAAAAGAACATATGCATAGACCTGTGCAACTCAAACACTTATCAACATACAGAGCATCAAAATCACCAGAAAGTTCTTCTTGTCCCTTTCTAGTCAATTTCTGTTCCCATCATACCCCAGAAACAACCATTCTCCTGATTTCTTTTTCACCATAGATTAGTTGCAGCTGTTCTGACATGTCATCCATAAGTGGAATCACGTGTTTTCAAAATACTGCACAAAAACACAGATGAACCTCAAAAAATTATTACATTTTATTTTATATATTTTATTTGCAATAGAACAAGTTTATGCTACATATTACAGGTGTCTAATTGTGCAACATGATGATATAATTTGCGTTGTCATTGGAAGGAGATGGCAGAAAGGAAAAATGAGGGAACTTCTCTGCTCTTCAACAATCCAGATGGTGTCAGAGACCAGAGAAGGCACCTGTGGGGCCCTTGCTTTGGGCTCAGGGAGAGTATATGGGAGACACCCAGAATCATTAGGATCAGTAGCTTCCTACAGACACACAGAGGCCTGTGTGTCACGGTGGAGGGGCTTCAGAACTGGCCAATAAAATGTGATGTTTCTGACCAGTAATCCCAGCACTTTGGGAGTCTGAGATGGGAGGATTACTTGAAGCCAAGAATTTGAGACCAGGCTGAGCAACATAGTGAGACCCTGTCTGTACAAAAATAAAAAACAAAAAAATTAGTTGGGCATGGTGGGATACACCTGTGGTCCCAGGTACTTGGGAGAAAGAAGGATCACTTGAGCCCAGGGGTCTGAACTAGGCTGATGCCACTGCACTCCAGCCTGGGTGACAGAGCGAGACACTATCTCAAGAAAAACAAAATGTGATGCTTCTATGTGTCAGCCACGTGACTGGGCACCCAAAGTGAGTGCTTGGAGCATCAGAAAGGGAAAAAAGAGCATCATTGTCCCAGAACACAGCCTGAGCACAGACTAAGTAACAGCTAATGAAAAAGGTCAAGTCAGCTGGCACAGTGACTCATGCCAGTAATCCTAGCACTCTGGGAGGCCAAGGCAAGTGGATTGCCTAAACTCAGGAGTTCAAGACCAGCCTGAGCAAGAGCAATACTCTGTCTCTACTAAAAACAGAAAAATTAGCTAGGCATTGTCGTGGGTGCCTATAGTCCCAACTACTTCAGGAGGCTGAGGCAGGAGGATTTCTTGAGCCCAGGAGTTGGAGGTTGCTATTGAGCTAGGATGCCACAGCACTCTACCCTAGGGTGACAGAGTGAGACTGTCTCAAAAAACAAACAAAAAAGGCAAGTCATCAAAAAAGTAGGAGGTGGAGAGAGAAAAGCAAGTCAAGGTCACATGGGAAGAGGGGCCAGACTTAAAAGAACCACCCTGATCCTTCCCCACCTGCACCCTGAGGACCCTGGTGAGGGGTGGGGGGGCTGACACGGTTCTCTCGGGCTCAGGGCAAGTATTTCGAGATCCAATTCAGCCGAGGTGGGGAGCCAGATGGGGGCAAAATCTCCAACTTCTTGCTGGAAAAGTCCCGTGTGGTCATGCAGAATGAAAACGAGAGGAATTTCCACATCTACTACCAGGTGCTGGGAAGGAGGCTGTGGGGCTGGGATGGAGGGAGCCTGACTTGGATCCTAGGGAGGGGAATCAATGGGAAGATTGGTTGGAGTTCAGGAGCCTGAACAGGGTGGATCCAGGGGTTACAGGGGCCATGCCAGGCAAACACCAGATGCCTGAGCATCAGTATACCCTCCAGCTGCTGGAAGGAGCCTCCCATGAGCAGCGACAGAACCTGGGGCTCATGACGCCTGACTACTATTACTACCTCAACCAATCGGACACCTACAAGGTGGACGGCACTGATGACAGGTGTGACTTCAGTGAGACACTGGTGAGCACCAGCTGCCACTCCAGTCCCCAGCCAGATTCTCGGCCCAGGGAATCCTCCTCAGTCATAAATCAGTAAACCAAAGCCCAGAGCGGTGCACAGACTTACACAAGGTCACACAGCAAGTGGATGTAGGTGGGGAGGTGTCTTGACACCCTGAGTCTGTGCTGTGGTCCTTGAAGTCTGTCACCTGGAGGCAGGGTAGAGGCCAGGATTGGAAGAGGCTCAATTTTTGTCCCTGGTCTGCCCACAGAACGCCATGCAGGTCATTGGGATCCCACCCAACATTCAGCAGCTGGTTCTGCAGCTAGTGGCAGGGATCTTGCATCTGGGGAACATCAGCTTCTGTGAAGATGGGAATTATGCCCGGGTGGAGAGTGTGGACCGTGAGTATGGGTGACAAAGAGAGAGGGATGGGGGCTTATGTGTGTGTGAACCACTTCCTCCTAGTTCAGCTCTGGATGGGTGAGAAGCCACAAGGACAGTGGGCCAAGATGGGGAGAAGAGGCCCCCACATGAGGTCCGAGAGCCTGACCACATGCCCTCTTTGCCCTGGCTGGGCAGTCCTGGCCTTCCCTGCCTACCTGCTGGGTGTTGACAGCGGGCGGCTGCAAGAGAAGCTGACTAGCCGCAAGATGGACAGCCGCTGGGGTGGACGCAACGAGTCCATTGATGTGACCCTCAACGTGGAGCAAGCGGCCTACACCCGTGACGCACTTGCCAAGGGGCTCTATGCCCGCCTCTTCGACTTTCTTGTGGAGGTGGTGGGGCCCAGGGCTGGAGTGCTGGGTGGATGCTCTGGGACAATAAACGTTTATGAGGCACCTGGTATGTGCCCAGCAAAGTGGGTTAACTGTCATAATCTTACCACTTCCCGGGTGTGAGGGCTTTCAACATAGGCAGCAAGTGTATTAGATAGCTTTGGTGTGGAGTCCTGGGAAGAGGAGGCAATGTGGGAATGGGGAGAGGTGGGTGCTTTTGAAAGCCATGTGTAGGGCTTTCCCGGTGATAAGGGGAGGGATGGAATGGGGGTGGAAGGGAACAGGAGACATGTAGAGCACTTAGTGCATGCCAGGCACTGTTCTAGGCATTTCATACATGTATAGATTGATTTCATTAATCCTCAGGAAAAAACCCTGTAAGGTAGTTGCTATTATCGACCCATTTAAAGATGAGAAAATACTCCAAGTGCAGAAGCTCATGTCTGAAATCCCAGCACTTTAGAAGGCCAAGGAAGGAAGATCACTTGACGCCAGGAATTCGAGACCAGCCTGGGCAATATAGCAAGAAATATTATCTACAAATAATTAAAAAAAATTTAGTAAAATGAAAGAATAGAAAAATGAGCTGGGCGTGGTGCGCACCTGTAGTCCTAGCTACTCCAGAGACTGAGGCAGGAGGATTGCTTGAGGCCAGGAGTTTGAGATTGTCCTGAGCTATGATGATGCCATTGCACTCAGCCTGGGTGACAGAGCAACATTCTGTCACAAAGAGCAACACTCTGTCACTAAATAAATAAATAAGCGAGAAGAGAGGTGTGGGGAGGTTCAGCACCAGAGCCAGCTCCACAGTCAGAAACCGCAATGCACTAACTCTTCTGTTTCCCCCATGGGTAGAGGGCTTTAGGCAGAGCTGGGGGAGGAGCTATCATGGTAATCTTGGCTGAGAGTTTATCTAGAGGGTGGAGGATTAAAAGGTGCAGGTCTGACCTGTTCCCACCTGCATCCCAGGCCATCAACCGTGCAATGCAGAAGCCACAGGAAGAGTACAGCATTGGAGTGCTGGACATCTATGGCTTTGAGATCTTTCAGGTACAGCCCCTGCCACTGCCTGGCCCACACCCTGTCTTCCCTGGAAGCCCTGGGGCAGGCCAGTGGCCATGAGAGCTCCAGCATCAGCATACCAAAGGAAAGATGCTTTTCTTCCCTCTGCAGAAAAACGGCTTTGAGCAATTCTGCATTAACTTTGTCAATGAGAAGCTGCAACAAATCTTTATTGAGCTCACCCTGAAGGCCGAGCAGGTGGGCAGAGGTGGCCAAATGGCCAGACACATGGGAATTGTGGGGAGGGACCATGAGGGTCACTAAGTAACTTGGGGACACCCCAGCCCCTTATCTGTTCCCACCTCTCTCTGCCTACCTGCCAGCTCACAACAACCTCAAATTCTTGGGCTTGAGCAATTCTCTTGCCTCAGCCTCCCAAGTAGCTGGGACTACAGGCACCCACCACAACACCCAGCTATTTTTGTTACTGTTGTTGTAGTTGTCATTGTTGTTCAGCAGGCCTGGGCTGGGTTCAAACCCACCAGTGCTGTGACTGGCGCCCTAACCACTGAGCTACAGGCACCAAGCCATCCTTGGGGATATTTTCTTCTGCTTCTAAAGCTTTGACAAAGACTGGGCAATAGACTCTTTGTTCATTCATTTAATGATTATTTATTGGATACCTGTCATGTCCCAGTCACTGTTTAGGGTACAGGGGGAGAGACAGCCATGAACAAGATAAGAATCCCTCCTGTTGTATGCCAGCAAGTCTTTATGGATCTGTCTTGTATACTGGTTCTATGTGAGAATACAGCATCAAAATAAATGGGAAATGTTTAGTTAACAAAAAAAGAAAGAATCCCTCCTGTTTTCCTGGGAGTTTGCAGCCTGCAGTGAACTATGACCATGCCAGTGCACTCCAGCCTTGGAGGACAGAGCAAGACCCTGTCTCTTACATAAATAATTTTTTTTAATGCTTCCTGTTTGGAGTTTGCCCCTCCCCCAGAAACAGAGCCTGAGGCAAGGATTCAGGGGCAAATGGTTTATCTGGGAGGCAATCCCAGGAAACACCAAGAAGGAAATGAAGAAATGAGACAGGGAGGGAAGGAGGGAGAGAAAGAGAGAAAGAAAAGAAAGGAAAGAAGAAAAGAGAAAGAAAGAGAGAGGGAGGGAGGGAAGGAAGGAAGGAAGTCCAAGTAGGGTGCTAGTGAGCAGAAATGGAGCTCAATTCTGCTGTAACCCATGGAGACTTCACAGAGTGCCCTTCAGAGTTGGCTCAGCAGAGGAGTGAGGGAGCGGGGCATTATCCACCTACAGAGGAGTGAGAGACAGTTTATCCACCTGCAGAGGGGAGAGGGAGCAGGATGTTTACCCACCTGCAGAGGGGAGAGGGAGTGGGGTGTTTATCCACCTGCAGAGGGGAGAGGGAGCAGGGTGTTTACCCACCAGCTCCTGTTGATTGTTTTCAAGGGTTCCCAGGGGCAGGAACATAATTCCCCTGGCACTCCACTCGGGAGCAATGGCTTGGTTACCAGACAGAGGCAGTCCTAAGTGAAGAGGTAAAGAAGTGGGGAGAATCTGGGAGACACTGGCCACCTTCCCTTCACTCCCGATCCTTGTTCTCTTGTCCATCCCCAGGAGGAGTACGTGCAGGAGGGCATCCGCTGGACGCCCATTCAGTACTTCAACAATAAAATCGTCTGTGACCTCATTGAAAACAAGCTGGTGAGGACTGGGCCACCTTTGGAGGGGGTGTCACACTGGGCCCTGAAGCCAGGCCTCAGAGACCTGGGAGAGGGATATGGCACTATCCAACCCCTCCCTCCCCAACAAAGTAAGCACCACTGAAATATCCCCTCAGCCACTTCATCCATTCATTCTGCCCACCAGCTTACCTTTCACTTAGTCACTCAACATTCCCCTTGGGCAGCCCTACTCAGAGTTAGAAGGGTCATAGTCATAGGTCTCCCACCCTGAAGATACTCCAGTCTTGGGAAGGGGGGAAACAGTATGGATCCCTTATAGGGTGTCCACCACCCCAGGCTGCCCCCCAGAGAGCTTCCACATCCTTCCAAGTTTGCATTTAAAAACTCTCTCCCTCAGTGCCTGTGGCTCAACGGGCTGAAGCGCCAGCCACGTACACCTGAGCTGGCGGGTTCGAATCCAGTCCAGCCCACCAAACAACAATGACAGCTGCAACCAAAAAAAAAAAAAAAATGGCCAGGCGTTGTGGTGGGTGCCTGTAGTCCCAGCTGCCTGGGAGGTGGAGGCAGGAGACTCGCTTGAGCCCAGGAATTGGAGGTTGCTGTGAGCTGTGATGCCACAGCACTCTATCCAGGTTGACAGCTTGAGGCTCTGTCTCAAAGAAAGAAAACTCCCTCCCCTGCACACTGCTGCAGGCTGCAGCGTTTTGCAACCTCCACGCTGGCAAGCCATGGGATGGGAAAGACAGACTGCACTGAACCCCTGTCTACCTCCATTTGGCTCCTGCAGAGCCCCCCAGGCATCATGAGTGTTCTTGACGACGTGTGCGCCACGATGCATGCCACAGGCGGGGGCGCCGACCAGACGCTGCTGCAGAAGTTGCAGGCAGCAGTGGGCACCCACGAGCACTTCAACAGCTGGAGCGCCGGGTTCATCATCCACCACTATGCCGGCAAAGTGAGATCCCCCACACCCTTGCCCACCACCACCACCACCCCCAGCCAGGGCACCTCCTCTCATACCACAGGGCTACCAGGTCACAACCCCCCAGTAGCCCCAGTCTGGAAAAAGCCTGCTGGGGACCCCTAGCCAGGGCTGCAGAAACCCCTGAACAAGGTCAAAGCCTCCTGACAGACAGGATAGAATCCCCCACCTGCCTCGTTTACCCCAACCTCAGCAGCAGACCCCTGGGGCCCTCATGTATGCCCACAGTCCCCTCCAAACCCCAATGTGAACTGCTACACCCTGACCAGATCACAGCCCCCACCTGTTGGAGAGCAAATTCATGGGCCCAATATGTAGCGACCAGCATTCAAAATGGGCTGGTGCCCCTCACGGACCCTTATCCAAAGCTACAGATATCCTGTGACCCTGCCCACAGCCCCCTTCCCAACTGCCAGGACTACAGACACTCTCCTCATGTTCCCACATCAACATGAGCAGCAAACATCCCCCAAATCATTTTAGGATGTTCCTAAAATGGGCTGGAGCTCCCAGGTTTCCTCAGCCTAGGCTGCAAAAGCACTGACAAGGACTGCCCCAATCCTTAGCAGCAGATCCAGCCCCTAGCAACCCCTAGCCAGCAATGGAACACCCCCCCCAGACCCCCAGCTCCTAATTGACCAGGACACAGAATCCCCACCCCCTCACCCCTCTGACCCAAGCTGCAGGCACAACCTTCCAACCTCAACCTGAGCATCAACCCTCCAGGGAGCCTGGCCTCTTACCCCCTACTGGGGGAATCCACAAATAAACCCCAACCAGAACTGCAGGTCCCTCTGATTCTCCCACGGAACCCCTCATCATCATCACTGGGGCTGTGAGCACCTCCCACGACCCATCCATGTAGGTCTCAGCCCCTCATCCCCATCCCCACACCTCCTGCAGGTCTCCTATGATATCAACGGCTTCTGTGAGAGAAACCGAGACGTTCTCTTCTCAGACCTCATAGAGCTGATGCAGAGCAGTGAACAGTGAGTGGTCCTGGGTGTGGAGCCTCATGGGACTGGAGGGAAGACCACTGGGAACCACCCCATCTTCCCCAGAGCTCCATCACATATGCTTGGGTTTCTCATTTATAGGTCAGGACTGGAGTTCAGTGACTTCTTCTTTTTTTTTTTTTGAGACAGAGCCTCAAGCTGTCACCCTGGATAGAGTGCTGTGGCATCACAGCTCACAGCAACCTCCAATTCCTGGGCTCAAGCGAGTCTCCTGCCTCTTCCTCCCAAGTAGCTGGGACTACAGGCGCCCACCACAACGCCCAGCCATTTTTTGGTTGCAGCCGCCATTGTTGTTTGGCAGGCCTGGGCTGGATTTGAACCCACCAGCTCAGGTGTACGTGGCTGGCGCCCTAGCCTATTGAGCCACAGGTGCTGAGCCAAGGGGGGGTCCAGTGACTTCTAACAAGTTCTCAGGGGATGCTGACTGCTGGTCCAAGACCCCACTTTGAGAACCACTACTGTAGTTCTGTGTTTTCCAATATGGCAGAAACTGGCCCAGAAGTTCAAAACTAGGCAACATAGAGACAGCAAGAACCTGTCTCTAAATAAAGACACAAACAAACAAACACTTTTACTTTGTGGTAAAGTACACATAATGTTTATCTTTTTAATTATTTTATTTTGGGAGACAGAATCTTGCTGTCACCCAGGCTGGAGTGCAATGACTCAATCATAGCTCACTGCAGCCTCCAGCTCCTGGCCTCAAGAGATCCTCTGGCCTCAGCCTCCCCAGTAGCTGGGACTACAGGAGCACACTGCCACACCCAGCTAATTTTTTAAATTTTTTGTAGAGGCAGGATCTTTTATGTTGCCCAAGCTAATCTCGAACTCCTGACCTCAAATGGTCCTCCCATCTCAAGCCCCCAAAGTGCTCATGTGAGCCACTGTGCCAGCCAACATTTATCTTCTTAACCATTTTAAAGTGTACAATTCAGTGGCATTAAATACATTCACACAAAATTCTACTATCTAGTTCCAGAACTTTTTATTACCCTGAATTGAAACCCCATCCATATCCATGAAGGAACCTAGTCATTTTCTGTTAGGGATGCTCAAGGAGAGTCTTGCTTAGATGAAGGAGTGAATGCAGCAAGTTATTTAACCCCTTCACAGCCCGTAGAAACAGACTTTCCTACCTTTGGCTGTCACACACAGGTCTACAGTGGTAAGCATCTTTGTACAGATTTCTTTGCACACATGTGCCACCATATACATGTAGAATGACTGCTACCAAGGGACCTTCCCGTTTTCCAAGATGCTTCACCCATTGATATATTTTTATATTTTGCTTGCTATTTTAAATGCATGATCATGGAAGAAATTATAAAAAGTGCACATAGGGTGGCGCCTGTGGCTCATTGAGTAGGGCACCGGCCCCATATACCAAAGGTGGCGGGTTCAAACCTGGCCCCAGCCGAACTGCAAAACAGAAAAATAGCCGGGTACTGTGGTGGGCACCTGTAGTCCCAGCTACTCGGGAGGCTGGGGCAAGAGAATTGTCTAAGCCCAGGAGTTGGAGGTTGCTGTGAGCTGTGTGACACCATGGCACTCTACCGAGGGTGATAAAGTGAGACTCTGTCTCTACAAAAAGAAAAAAAAATGTACATAAATTGGCGCGGTACCTGTAGCACAGTGGTTACAGCACGAGCCACATACACTGAGGGTGGCGGGTGTGAACCCAGCCTGGGCCAGCTAAACAACAATGACAACTGCAACAAAAAATAGCGGGGCGTTGTGGCTGGTGCCTGTTATCTCAACTACTTGGGAGGCTGAGGCAAGAGAATCACTTAAGCCCAAGAGTTTGAGGTTGCTGTGAGCTGTGATGCCAGAGCAATCTACCGAGGGCTATAAAGTGAGACTCTGTCTCTACACACAAAAAAAAGTATACATAAATCAAGGGACCAAAAAAAACAAAACTGGCCTTCCCTGTCTCACCCATCACAGCACAGAACCATACTTTGCATCATGGCACTGAGGCAGCCCCACCTCTATAAGAGGGAGCCTCAGAGTCTAGCTACACCTCTGACCCCCTCACCTCCTCCCTAGGGCCTTCCTCCGGATGCTCTTTCCTGAGAAGCTGGATGTGGACAAGAAGGGCCGCCCCAGCACTGCTGGCTCCAAGATCAAGGTTGGACCTGCCTCCCACTCACCCCACTCATCCAGACTCTGCTCCTCTCCTAGTTCCAATGCCTGTATCTTCCCCGTCCTCTGTCTGTGACATCCGCTGTCCAACAGTGTCTTCCTCCAGCTCTAGGGCTAGGGGGCTTGGATTAGCTTCCTTGAGGTCCCCTACTCCTTTAAATCCAGAAGTGAACCATTATCCTAATAATTTTTTTTATTTTTTGGTTATTTGCCCCCTCCCTTTTAAATTTTTTTTTGAGACAGAGTCTCAGTATGTCACCCTGGGTAGAGTGCTGTGGTGTCATAGCTCACAGCAACCTCAAACTCTTGGGCACAAGTGATTCTCTTGCCTCAGCCTCCCAAGTAGCTGGGACTACAGGTACCCACCACAATGCCTGGCTATTTTTGTCGTTGTTATTGTTGTCATCATTGTATAGCAGGCCCAGCCAGGTTCGAACCCACCAGCCCTGATGCATGTGGCTGGCGCCCTAACCACTGAGCTACAGGCACTGAGTCTATTTGCCACTTTTTAATAAATTGTGGTAAAGTATACACAATGTTAAATTTGCCATCTTGACCGCTTTTTGTTTGTTTGTTTGTTTGTTTTTCTTTTTCTTTTTCTTTTTTGAGACAGAGCCTCAAGCTGTCACCCTGGATAGAGTGCTGTGGCATCACAGCTCACAGCAACCTCCAATCCCTGGGCTCAAGCGAGTCTCCTGCCTCCGCCTCCCAAGTAGCTGGGATTACAAGCACCCGCCACAATGCCCGGCCATTTTTTGGTTGCAGCCGTCATTGTTGTTTGGTGGGCCTGGGCTGGATTCAAACCCGCCAGCTCAGGTGTCCGTTGATCCACAGGCGCCGAGCCTCTTTGTTTGTTTTAATGGAGTCTCCTCAATAGAGTGCTGTGGCATCATAGCTCGCAGCAACCTCCAACTCTTGAGCTCAAGTGATTCTCTTGCCTCAGCCTCCCAAGTAGCTAGGACTATAGGCACCTGCCACAACACCTGACTCTTTTTTAGAGACCAGGTCTCACTCTGGGTCAGGCTGGTCTGAAACCTGTGAGCTCAGGCAATCCACCTGCCTTGGCTTCCCAGAGTGCTGGGATTACAGACGTGAGCCACCGCACCTGGCAGTTCTTGAGCATTTTTAGTGCACAACTCAGCAGCATTAAGCACACTCACAGTGCTATTCAACAGTCACCACCATCTATCTCCAGAAGCTTCTCATCTTCTCAAACTGAAACTCTGTTCCCATGAAACACTAACTCCCCACCCCCTCCCCAGGCACCCACCATGCTACTTCCTGTCTCTGTGAACCTGAGGACTCTAGAGCCCTCCTGTGCAAGGGAACAGACAGGATTTGTCCTTCTGTGTTGGCTTATTTCACGAGCATCATGTCCTCAAGTTCACCCATGCCGTAGCAGGTGTCAGAATCCCCTTCCTTTATAAGGCTGTATGATACTCCCGCAGTGTTCATCCATTCCTCTGTCTTGGACACTTATACACTGTTTCTACCTTTGAGTCTTATAAATAAAGTTGCTACGACCATGGGGTCCCGTTTTAATAACCACTTATTGAGCACTTAACTCAGTGTTGGCAATAAACATGGGACACTTTGCAATGATGAGGAATTAATTAAGCGCCCCCTCCTCCAGATGATGGGCTCAGATGGGGTGGCCATTTGCCCACCTGTCACACAGCAGAGCCTCCCTTGACATACTCCCCACCTAAAACGATTCCATTTCTGGTCTCCTTTCCACCCTGAGCAACTAAAATTCACAACATAAGGCTAACCTCTTAGGCACACACACAGGTCCTACTTCCAAAGCACCCATCTCCCTGAAGGACAGGTAGCAATGTGTTCCTGGGTGTTATGTTACTTGTTCAACAAATGTTTACTGACCACTTACCATGCACTCAGCTAAGTGGCAAGCACAGCGGCCGTGAGTGCTCCTGGTCTTGGAGTCAAGAGTCGGTAGATACTCAACATCAACCCCACATGCTGTGTGCTGATACTCAGACTGGTGGGGACACCCAGCCCTATGGCTCATCAGCTATCAATCCCCACCCACCACCACCTTCTCCTCTGCCTCAGAAACAAGCCAACGACCTGGTGGCCACACTGAAGCGGTGCACACCCCACTACATCCGATGCATCAAGCCCAACGAGACCAAGAGGCCCCGAGACTGGGAGGAGAACAGGTGACAGCCCCCTAGGGCCAGACCCCAGTCTATGCTCCCTCCAGAGTCCAGCCCAAGACTAACCCAGGCTGAACCCAGGATCTGCACAAAACCCCTCCAGGCCCCAGGGATACACTTAGAACCGACCAAGACCCCAAACACCACCCTCCACTATGACCCAGAGACTAGCACAGCCCCCAGCTTTCACCTCCAGAACTGACTCCCAGGCTGACCCTGAACCCCCTCAGATGTCAGAACTCACCCCCCATAAGCTCCCCTGGACCTCTCCCCAGACCCCAGATCTGCCTCTCTACTGCCCCACCCCCAGCATCTCCCATCCCCTAGGACAGGTGAGATTGTCCTGCAGACTCAGGCTACCCACCCCCACAGGGTTAAGCACCAGGTGGAATACTTGGGCCTGAAGGAAAATATCAGGGTGCGCCGGGCCGGCTTCGCCTATCGCCGCCAGTTCTCTAAGTTCCTGCAGAGGTGAGGCTCCCCTGCCTGCCCCTGCCCCCTCCCACCAGCCCCATGTGCTCTGAACCATCCCACAGCCTGGACCTCTGCTGCCAGGTACGCCATCCTGACCCCCGAGACATGGCCCCAGTGGCGTGGAGATGAACGTCAGGGTGTCCAGCACCTGCTTCGGGCAGTTAACATGGAACCTGACCAGTACCAGATGGGGAGCACCAAAGTCTTCGTCAAGAACCCGGAGTCAGTAAGTGTGTCTATAAGAGACAGAGGAGAGAGAAAAGGACAGAGAGGTATTGAGAGAAAGAGATTAAGAGAAAGAAATTGAGAAAGAGTGATATTGAGAGGGAGGGCTGGAGAGACATTGAGAGACTGAAAAAGATACTGAGAGAGGACTGAGAAACACTGAAAGAGAAACTGAAATTGCAAAAGAGAGACTGGGGCTCGGCATCTGTAGCTTAATGAGCAGGGCACTGGCCATGTACACCGAAGCTGGCGGGTTCCAGCCTGGCCCGGACCTGCTAAAACAGCAATGACAATTGCAACCAAAAAATAGCCGGGCATTGTGGCAGGCACTTATAGTCCAGTTACTTGGGAGGCTGAGGCAAGAGAATCGCTTAAGCCCAAGAGTTGGAGGTTCCTGTGAGCTGTTACACCAAAGCACTCTACCCAGGGCGACACAGTAAGACTCTGTCTCAAAAAAAAAAAAAAAAAAAGAGAGAGAGAGAGACTGACAGATAGAAATTGAGATTGAAAGAGACCAGCGTGGCCTCAGGGCCTTTAGACAACCCTGTGACCTTGGGCAGGCTTCCCCACCCTCTGGCCCTTATTTCCCATTTGGAAAGTGGGAATAGTAATAGGTAACAGCCACACTGCAGGACTGGGCTGTAGGATCCAGACAGTGTCTGGCACACAGTAGGTGCACAGAAAAAACTCTATTCGCTGGCCAGTTCTTGGTGGTGCTGAGGCAGGTTACTTTCTTTCTGGTAGCCTGTATAGACCAGCACCTTAGAAGGGAGGAGGAACCACAACTCATCCAGAAAGGGCTTTTTCCCTTTGTCATTCCTTCTGCCTTTGCTCCTCTCCTTTTTTCCTCCTTCCCTCTTTTCTCTTCCTCTTCTTTCATTCCTTTCTTCATGAATATATTGAGTTCCTGGGCCTGAGACTAATGTCAGAGTGGGCATGTTCTTGTTCTAAGACCCATCTCCAGGCTCCGTGCATATAAGTCAGTGATTAGGGCACCAGCCACATACACCAGGGCTGGCAGGTTCGAACTTGGCCCAGGCCTGATAAACAACAATAACAAATACAACAAAAAAGTAGCCGGGCGCGGTGCTGTAGTCCAGCTACTTGGGAGGCTGAGACGGGAGAACCACTTAAACCCAAGAGTCTGAGGTTGCTGTGAGCTGCGACACCACAGCATTCTACTGAGGACAACATAGTGAAACTCTGTCTCAAAAAAAAAAGAAAAAAGACCCGTCTCCAGTCCTGATGTGTCAAAGACAAACCTCAGCCCACAACTTCAGTATACAAACACCACATAACCCATCCAGCTGACAACAGCATCAGCTCTTAAACTTTCATCAAAAGGCTGCAAGCACTTCAAGCATCTTCATGCTGCCTCTGCTTTCAGGGAAAAAACAAAACAGGTAGCACGAAAAAAACAGAACACTTGCTTCTACCAGAGGATAGGAAGGCAAAGATGGAAACCACAGCCAGGACACCAGTCGTGAACTATGCTCCACTGGACTCCAAGCAAAGCCTGAGACAAGCTGACACACCTGGGAAAGATGTATGGAGTACGGATCTGGATGTAGGCCAGCCAGGCTCCTGCCACCTGCATAACCACAGCATCTGCTTTAATAGCCCCTGAAGGACTTCAGGAAAACCAGGAGATTAAGATAGGTCAATTTACGTTACTGCAACTAAAGCTAAGGTAACTATCTCTCACCAAACCAGAAACATTACAGAGTTTGAAAGGAAAACTCAGAGATTTTGTAGCTACAAAAATAGTCTTTCGAGTACAGGCACAGTGGCTCACACCTGTAATCCTAGTACTCTGGGAGGCAGGTGGATTGCCCTGAGCTCAGAGGTTCAAGACCAGCCTGAGCAAGAGTGAAACTCCATCTCTAAAAATAGCCAGGTGAGGCTCGGCGCCTGTGGCTCAACGGGCTAAGGCGCCAGCCACGTAAACCTGAGCTGGCAGGTTCGAATCCAGCCTGGGCCTGCCAAACAACAATGACAGCTGCAACCAAAAAAAAATGGCTGGGCATTGTGGCGGGCGCCTATAGTCCCAGCTACTTGGGAGGCAGAGGCAAGAGACTCGTTTGAGCCCAGGAATTGGAGGTTGCTGTGAGCTGTGATGTCACCGCACTCTATCCAGGGTGACAGCTTGAGGCTCTGTCTCAAAAAAAAGACAAAAAAAAAAAAAATAGCCAGGTGAGGCTCAGAGCCTGTAGCTCAAGCGGCTAAGTCGCCAGCCACATACACCAGAGCTGGTGAGTTCAAATCCAGCCTGGGCCTGCCAAACAACAATGACAACTATAACCAAAAAGTAGCCTGGTGTTGTGGCGAGCACCTGTAGTCCCAGCTACATGGGAGGCTGAGGTAAGAGAAGTGCCTAAGCCCAGGAGTTGGAGGTTGCTGTGAGCTGTGATGCCACAGCACTCATACCAAGGGCAACAAAGTGAGACTCTGTCTCAAAAATAAAAATTAACAAATAAAAATAAAAATAAAAATAGCCAAGTGTTGCGGTGGGCACCTGTTGTCCCAGCTACTTGGGAGGCTGAAAATCGCCTATGCTCAAGAGCTGGAGGTTGCTGTGAGCTGTGATGCCACAGCCTTCTACTGAGGGTGACAAAGTGAGACTTTGTCTCAAAAACAAAAACCAAAAAACAAAACAGTCTTTTGACCTGGAGCAGTGGCTCATCCCAGTAATCCTAGCCTCTAGAAGGTCCAGGTGGGAGGACTGTTTGACGCCAGGAGTTTGAGACCAGCCTGAGCAAGAGAAAGACCCCCAAAAATCTTGCTAGTCTTGCTACAAAGTCTTACAGTCTTCTACAAAAAGTAGAAAAATCAGCCGGGTGTGGTGGCAGGTGCCTATAGGCCCAGCTACTTAGGAGGCTGAAGCAGGAGGATCACTTGAGGCCAGGAGTTGGAGGCTGTAGTGAGCTATGATTGTGCCACTGCACTCCAGCCTGGGTGACAGAGCAACACCCTATCTTAAAAAGAAAAAAAAAAAGGTCTCTGTTTGGAGAGATCAGGAATCTTTACATCAATCTCTTAGACCTTATCCCCACAGATACACTTTGCTCCAAGAAATAAAAATAGGGTGGCTGGGCTTGGCGCCTGTGGCTCAAGCGGCTAAGGCCACGTACACCTGTACCAGCGAGTTTGAATCCAGCTTGTTGCAGCTGTATTGCCAAACAACAATACAGCTGCAACCAAAAAAAAAATGGCCGGCGTTGTGGTGGACACCTGTAATCCCAGCTACTTGGGAGGCGGAGGCAGGAGACTCACTTGAGCCCAGGAATTGGAGGTTGCTGTGAGCTGTGATGCCATAGCACTCTATCCAGGGTGACA